>JAAALK010000836.1:0-67854 GCA_019279435.1 Zizania palustris | reverse complement strand
AACAACAACATTTACAATAGAAAATATTTAGCATATGTAATAAAAATAGTTGTGATTGATAATAGTAAATGTTTTTAGGACATTACTATTTTTTATTTACATAAAATGCAATTGATACCTCTTGTGTATATTGTATCTTATTGATCATGTACCTCATTGAGTAAATATCAAATCATTCATGTTTCATGTACTGTGCAAAAGTATGTCATAAACCCAGTGCCCCTCCTCATCCCTGAATCTTACCATGTCATTCTCAGAGTACCCAGAATCACCTGATTTGAGGTTCTTAGGTTGAGCTAAGAGCCAGTATTGTGCAAGGATACTCAGGTTCTTTGTTGCATTCCCTGATAGCCACCGCAACACATCTGTTGTTGCAGATGAGCAAAAAAGCAATCAGCAACCTATCTAAATAAAGAGAAATACTAAAAATAACAAAAATCACATTACTCAATGATTTTTTCACATGAACGGATAATGAGAACTTTGTAATAAAAATACAATCATGCTACCAGCCTACCATCACCAATTGAGTGATGTGAATCCAAATCAGATATCAATTTGTTTGCCTACCATTCAGAATAAATGTAATGCAAAAATATCACACATCCCAATATATTAATCAATGGTTATGAGAACCACAGTAAATACATAACAACGGGGATAATATAAGGTAAATACAAAACAGGCACAAAGAACGTAATCGAGAAGCCTAATTCAGATATTGGCTATCCTCTCTTGTATCTCAGTTCACCTCTCTTAGATCGGAATGCCTTTGTACAAATCTGGTCCTTTATCCACATGTAGATAGGCACCAGAACATAGTATGCATCACAGATTGTTCCCATGAGGAAGCGGAAGAGGAAGGTGATACCGTGATAGGATTCACATGTTGCTGACATCCTCAACCTTTGGACCAAGCCGCAGGAGAACAATTGAGCCATTTAGTAAGCACTACACACAAACATGAAGAATGTATATATAAATATAGGCTAAAAATGTGGGTGTCATGCTTAAAATTCATCAGTCAGAGATTGTGTTTTTATTGTTGTTTCTTTTATTTGTAATAACTCAGAGAAATATATGGACAGCTAAAATATGAAAAACAAGAAAAAAAGCAATAAAGAGAAGAGAACACGGAATAAGAAATATTGGTTTCTTCATTGAAGAGTGTTTCATCTACTTATTCCACGTTGACATGTCATCATTCATCAAGCACCATGAATGGTAAGAAAGATGTAATAACCTATAACAACCCTTTCACAACAAAAAAATATTAAAATTGACTCAGTTTATACAAGTCATTATATAATATGCAATCATGTATGTTAGAAATGATCCAAACAATGTATAATATTTTATATCCTTTGAATAGTAGTAAGATGAGTTGAGAGAGATGGCACAGGCTAGGTAGGCAGACAAGTTTTGTGGACAAATCATTAAGCAATCCAGAATGGCATATTGTGAGGCACGAACTGTTCAGTTCTCTTTATGCTATGTCTAAGAAAGGTAATACCAACAAATGAGCAATGTTTAAGCTTAAGAACAACTTGTTTCAACAATTTTATGTTCTTGTTGCTGGAAGTGAGAAAATATTAGCATGTTCACTCTGAAACATGTCATACTTGGGTCTCTTGGGTAATGATGATTTTAAGCAATGATGAAAAAATACGAGTAATGATCAATGCATAAAGTAAGAAGTAGGATTAACAATAACAGAACCATCTGAACATAAGGAGACTACAAATGTGAATTTGCAAGGCATGTTCTAAATTAGCTAAATTACCTCGAAAGGACCATGTTTTCTTTTTCACACCTGTCACAGAGCATTCCCATGATAAGGCCATGACTTCAGACACCTCGGTACCATTTGGTTCAATTCTTTTGAGTTCGACATCCTTGAACCCAACCTTTTGAAGCATTCATATACTCCTCTCCTTTGGAAACAACATCCACATATCGGCGAAAAAGCGAGATAACCAAAATGTTGGGTGCACTGGGCCAATCATACAAGCTACTCCACCAATCCTCAAGACCCTATAGGATTCCTTGATTCCTCGCTGCTGGGTCAGGCCAGTACTCATGCTGGGAGAAGAAACCACACTCTCGTCAAATCCAACAGTACAAAGGAGTCTACAACGAATTAATCTCAACGTGTGACTAAAAATTACTAATGAAATGCATAAGCTTAGCATGCTGTTGATGTACAATTTGCAATGTGCGGGGAATATCGATAGGGTCTGAGGTGGGTGGAGAGCCGAAGACTGACCTATCGGCGAAGACGTATCGGTCGAAGGTATCGGTGGGGAATGGCAGATCCTTGGCGTCGCCCTCCATGATGGTGACCCCCTTGAGTGCCTCCTTTTGCCTGGCTTATCGAGCTGGTGCGGGGAACTGGTCGAGCAGCGTGACATTCTCGGGTTGACGTGCTTGATGAGCCCGAGCGTGTGAACCCGTGCCGATGCGACGTCGATAACCTTGAGCTTGCAGCTGTAGAGGTCAGTGGGCTCGAGCGCGTCGTCCGTATGTCCCTCGATCCAGTGTCCTAGGTTGATGACGTGGTCGTAGACGATGGAGAGGAAGCATTAGAACCAGAAGGCCTCCTTCTTATGCTGGATGAACCGCGGCTGCGAGGGGCCGCGCCGCCGTGGACGACGACGACAACAATGCCGCACACCTCACCCTAGTGCTCGCGCCTCTCTAGTGACGAAAACGGCGCCCCGCCTGGGTAGACGACCGCGCACACCCTGGGCTTGGACGGAGCTCACCGGAGATGGTCGGATCTGCTTGCCTCGCTAGATCATCTTGAAGAGAGGTCGCCAGTGGATATGGGGGAGAGGTCCTCTACCGCAAGTGGAGGCGGCAGCGTGGAGGCTGCCGACGATGAGAGCGGCTTGGGGGTCGCCGGCGCTCACTGCTCGGGAAGGGTTGCGGGATGAGAGGGAAGGGCATTGGTGGCGGCTAGGGTTAGGGTTAAACATGAGTTGGGACATGCGAGACGGGGTGGACGAATGGGGGTGGGAACTCACGGGGCCAGGAGCTCCCAACGGCCCGGTCGTTTTTCAAAATACACCCTACATTTTAGTTTTTCAGAGCACGCTATGTTTTTTCGAATTTTCTCTTCTTCACGTATAAATATCAGGAAATGAGGGTGCAGACGCAAAGAACACAATTCAGCCGGAGAGTACGGCACCGGACTTGTGCGCAGTAGCGATAAACAGGATGGCTTTTCTGCAAAAACGCAGGCCCGCCCGAGGCAACGTGGCGGCGCGTAGATCTCTCCACGCCAAGCAGAATGACTTGAGTCATGCCAAATTACGAAAACCGGAAGAGCTTTTCTGCAAAATTATGACGTGGTTCACTGGTGGGAGAGCAAACGGGAGAGACTTTAAGTATAGAGATACATAAGCTGCGGGCATCATTATATACGTACGATTTCATCTACAGACTACTACAGGTACAGTGGAGTGGTGTTGCATTATATTGGGTGGGTGTAGTGCAGCTACACAACGACGCAGCACCTAACAGTCGCTATATATATACACTGCACGCTGGAGATGATATATATTCGATCGATGGAGCTTGTACCTGACATAATTAAGCATGTTCCAGGGTGACGGCGACTTCACCTCGATCGATCGGCACATGTCAATCAACCAGGCGTATGCTTTGACGTCAAGGCAAGTGTACTAGCTATATATATATGATGTATATACGGTCGAGAGCCGATCGATCAGCTGCACGCGACAAATTAGAAGCGGTTAACTATAGCTCAAATTAATTAAGGAAGAGCTAATCTCAAGTGTTTGACGATCATGCAGTAAATCCGGCGAGTTTGTTAATGGAGTAAATTAAAATTAATTTGATTTCCGCACTTAAGCTTGGTGCGCGCTGATGCATGTCGTTGTTGCACGCACCAATTGACTTGTCCATATCATGGCCTTTAATTTAATTTGAAGTGCAAGCTAGTTAGGAGGAATAGGATGGAAGCCATGGCGCCTCTCCGTTTCTCACTCTACCTCGTTCGATCATGGTGGTGTGGGTCGATCTACATTATATTCCTTCACGCTTCCACTCGATCGCCACCTGCATTCGCGCGCGCCTATAAAATCACACCTCCTGCTCCATTGCTAATCACCACAGCGAGCAACATACTCATCATCCGTAGCAGCTCGCAGCTGGTATATACGACGACACAGTACTAGCTAGATAGCTAGCTAGTAAATCAATGGCGGCGGCAGGGCAGCTCGTTGTTGCGGGAAGAGGCAGTGCCGCCGTCGGTGCACTCGGGTTGCTGCTCCTCTGCGTGCTCCTGCACGGCCAGGCCGCCGAGTCCGCGGTGTTCACCGTCGGCGATCGCGGCGGCTGGGGCATGGGCGCCGGCTCCTGGTCCAAGGGCAAGCAGTTCAAGGCCGGCGACGTGCTGGTGTTCAAGTACGACTCGTCGGCGCACAACGTTGTGGCGGTGGACGCGGCGGGCTACAGGGGGTGCACCACGCCGCGCGGCGCCAAGGTGTACAAGTCCGGCAGCGACCGCATGACGCTCGCCCGCGGCACCAACTACTTCATCTGCAACTCCCCCAGCCATTGTCAGGCCGGCATGAAGATCGCCGTCACCGCGGCCTAGCCTCGCCTCCATCACGTACCGATCGTCTCCATGCATGTCCGGCGGCGCCATGCATGCATTACCTGGTCCATTGTATTGTATCATATCCGGATCGTGTGTGTGCGTAACTGCGTATATATATGTCGTTTCGTTCTTGTGGGATTATATATATTATACTTGTAGTCTTGTACGCATATATACGAATAAAACGTAGCACTGCATGCATCTGCACGTATATTTGCCTTAGCTTTATATATATATCGTCTATGCATTCACAAATAACAACATCCTTTGCAGACTGCCACGTGTCATATGATGGCCTTGTCTTGGAGTTTTTTTTAAAAAAAATAGTTTTATTAAAAAATATATTTATAAGTGTTATTTTCAAAAAATTATAAAAGGCGCTAGATATGATGTCGCTAAACCTCAAGTTAAATGGTGTATATATGCACGAATTGAAACAATTACATTACAGTAGTTGGTTTAATTTATTGTTATATATGGTCTTGTTTGCGATATATATGATTGATACCAACGGACAACAATTAAATTTAAATTAAAAGATTACGTGATAGGTCTTGTTTGCATGGGTCTAATTTTATTTCAACAACACTGTAATCTTTCAATCCCAACCTAATTAGAGTAGACTAGAATTAAAACACAACAACAACCACAAATCACAAGCATATGAATAGTTATTTTCTAAACATGCAGTCCTATCCATGACTAAATCCTTGGGTTTATTCCATCCTTTCAAATCACTTTATTGTTTCTTCTCATGTTAATTTTAGTCTTCCTCTACCTCTCTTCACATTGTTGTCACGTCTTTGGGTTCCACTACTCACCGGTGCCTCCGGAGGCCTTTGTTGGACATGTCCAAACCATCTCAATCGGTGTTGAATAAGCTTTTCTTCAATTGGTGCTACCCTAACCTATCACGCATATCCTTATTTCGAACTCGATCCCTTCTCGTGTGAGCACAAATCCAACGTAGCATACACATTCTGCAACACTAATTTGTTGGACATGTCGCCTTTTTGTAGGCCAACATTCTGCACCATACAACATTGCAGGTCTAATCGTCGTCCTATAAACTTGATTTTAGCTTCAATGGTACCTCTTGTCATGTAAAATTTCTGATGCTTGGCGCCACTTCATCCACCCTGTCTTGATTCTATGGTTAATATCCTCATCGACATCCCCTGATGCTTATAGCATTATCCCAAATATCAAAATGCATCCTTCCTAAGAACTACTTGGCCTTCCAACTTATATCTCCCTCCTCATGTGTAGTAGTTCCAAAGTCACATCTCATATATTCAATTTTAGTTTTGTTTAGTCTAAAACCTTTTGACTCTAGAGTCTCCCGCCATAACTCTAGTTTCCTATTTATTCCTGCTCGACTTTCATCAATTAGCACTACATCATCCCTTGTGACCTCATCCATCACCAAGGCAAATAGATATGAACTAAAAACTGACCTTTGATGCAGTCCTATTTTAATCGGGAAGTCATCTGTGTTGTCATTACTTGTACAAACTCTATTTACAACATTGTTGTACATGTCCTTAATAAGTCCAACGTACTTCATTGGAACTTTATGCCTGTCCAGCGCCCACCGCATAATATTCCTTGGTATTTTGTCATGCGACTTCTCCAAGTCAATGAAGACCATGTGTAGGTCTTTCTTGGTTGACCTTCTAGGCATGAAACCAAATTGGTTCATAGAGACCCGCATTATTCTTCTCAATTGATGCTCAATGACTCTCTCACATAGCTTCATAGTGACTCATCAACTTAATTCCTCGGTAATTAGTACAACTTTGAATATCTCCCTTGTTCTTGTATATTGGAACTAATATACTTCCCCTCCACTCTTCTCCCATCTTGTTTGACCGAAAAATACGGGTCTAATTTTATTTATATTAAAAAAGGTGATTTTGAATAAAAACATATTACGCTGGCTGTATTGTGGCCCAATCCATTAACATCTTCGAAACCAAAAGAGCAAAACTGAAAACCCTATATTCATAATCCAAAAACCTCTCTCCTGCCCCTGCCCCTGCGCCGCCGCCGTCTCCTCCGATCCGAGCCCCTCTCGCTTCGCCGTCGCCTGCCGAGGTGAGGCCACCGCATCCATCCAGCCAGTCAATTGCTGCGAGACCGCTCGATGGTTTCTCACTCTCTTCTTCAATTTATATCACTCTGCTCCATTCTTCCGTTCCGATTGCCAGATCCATTCTCCCGTCGTCTCATATGCTAAAGGTGTCATTTCGATCATTCTGCAGATGAACAAGGAGAGGCTCATGAAGATGGCGGGCGCTGTCCGCACCGGCGGGAAGGGCACCATGCGCAGGTGGGTGTTGCCTCTCTCACGAGCCACCTTGCTTCGCCGTGCTCATTGGACTGACTAAATGTGTGCAGGAAGAAGAAGGCCGTCCACAAGACGGTCACCACCGACGACAAGAGGCTGCAGGCCACGCTCAAGAGAGTAGGTGTCAACACCATCCCTGCCATCGAGGAGGTCAACATCTTCAAGGACGACCTCGTCATCCAATTCGTTAATCCCAAAGGTTTGTTGTGCACAACCTCATTTGCCTACCATTCCATCGAAATGGCAGGTGCCTTATTGCTGTTAACTAACTCATCCGTCTTCCATTCTACCTACGCAGTGCAAGCTTCCATCGCCGCAAACACATGGGTGGTCAGTGGCGCCCCGCAGACCAAGAGTATGACTTGCCTCCTCGCCCATCCATTCAATTCCCACAAGATATATGCTTTTTTTAGATTGCTGTCTCTTTTAGTTCTCTTAGCCTTCGCTCAATTACCTATATCACCCCTTGGAGAGAGTTGTGTGACAAATGAATAATCCCATGATCAATTTAGTTTATCGCTAGGCACGGGCCATAGGAAATGTTATGAATCCACTTGCAAGTTGCAATAGTGGCGCATATGCTGGTCTTAGTTGGTGGTGGCATGGAGAGAATGTTAGGACGAACACAAATCGTTTTGAGCAAGACAATTTGTGTCTACTCTGCAAAAACTTAGCCATACCCAATAACCTTACACATGGCTTTAGAATTACTCTGTTCGAGAACCTTATCATTTTTGTGTTGTTTTTATATTTTTGACTTATGATCATTGTTTGACTCGACAGAGCTTCAAGATGTTCTTCCTGGGATCATTAACCAATTGGGTATGTTATTTATGGCTTATTATTCTAAAATTGAATAGTTGATTTATGTTTCTTCACTTATTGACGGAATATCCAGCTATGTTGTCCGCTTCTTTTTATCTGCATTGTTCCAACTTCTGTTCGGCTGTTCCCTGTTTGTCATGTTAGTTAGCACATGCTAGCCCCTAATAATGAATCTGTAAGGGTGCATCGTAGTTTTTTTTGTCCAAATGTCGAATAGGTAATTGCCACAGTAGTCCATTTTGTGGCTACTCAATACATTTAATAAAAAAATGCATATATATTCCAAGCATGAGCTCTTTGATTTGGAGGAGCTCCTTCCCATAATATAGAGGTGATGAAACTATGTGAATTATGAACATAAGTTTTATTTATTTATGATTTCCAGAATGTTAGACTGAGGTTAATTTACAGGGAGTCTTCCTTTGTTCCACTTTACATTTCTCATCATCCTTTTTTGTTGTTGTCATTGGACATTCCATGATTAGTCGGAAGCTTATTCAGTTTATCTGTTGTTTCCTGGCATTCCTTACAAACCCCTGTCATGTTTCATTTGTATTTGACTTCCAGAGTCCAGACATCAGAAAGCTACATGAGAGGAGCAAGCATTAGTATAGTATGGTGTAGCCGGTTGCTAAAAGCCTAAAATGCTGAGTCCATTCTTGTTTGCAGGTCCTGACAGCATGGAGCACCTTAAGAGGATTGCTGAAGAGATGCAGAAGCAGGTAGCTGCTGCAGGTGCCACTGCCCAGGCAAAAGAAGAGAATGATGACGACGTTCCAGAGCTTGTTCCTGGAGAGACTTTCGAAGAGGTAGCGGGAGGTAGCTCAGGAGACCAAAGCCTGATCTGATCATATACACCACAAGTAGTGAATGTTACTTGACCGTTGTTATGAGGTCATGGTTTTCTATGACGGTCCTCTTTTGTTCTCCCCCTCTTAGGCCACTCTTGTATTTGCAGTTGGAAACTTTTAGTTTCTCCACATTTTTACCTGAGTTCATGAATGTTGAGATGCCATGGAGTCCTTTTTAGCTGGCCTTTGATGATTCCATTTCTGTCTGGTGCAAAATATACCTAGCATGGGGTTTTGCAGAGATCCATAACATATTTCCACTATGTTTGGGTTATCTGGTGTAACAAGTTCACTGCAGTGATACAGTGTTGTCTCGTGGTGAAAGATAATGAGGTATTTTACCTGCTCAAATTTCAGTTGATAAAAAGCATATGAGCATGCTTATAAATGTTTGCCCTTGTGGATGCTGAATCTGCTAATAACCATGGTATGCTAAAAGGCTAACGATATTTCATTAAACCGCTTAACCTGGTCTTAGCTTGTGCTCAAATGATATAATTCAGTGCATGGTAATGCAAATATGCAATTGATGTCAGATTTTTTCTCATAATTCTATATTGAGACAAGAATATACAGCCAAGATGATTGAAATCAAAACTGAATCCCTTGCGCTTATTAGCTACATGATCACCATAATCATAAATAAAGACTCAATATTTATACACTAGTTTTTTTGCCCGTTTGGATAAGAGAAGAGAAGAAAAGATGAGAAAGAAAGGAAGAAAGAGACTCGATCTTGGTTAGCATCAGTCCAACAGTTTGCATTAGCTGATTTGATTCGGATTCCTCCAACAGTTTGCATTACCTGATTGCGCGAATTGTTTTTCGAATTGGTCGGCGTGCTCTGGATGAAGATAATCCTTTTGGTTTAATACGGGCGTAATGGAAAATCAGTCTCTATGTTTGTCTAAACGTATCTGAAATCCATAATTTTACACAGATTCAGGAGTTCCTGAAAGAGCTAGATGATGGATTCCTCAAGGTCAAAATCGATGTCTGGTGTCACTGATATTAGTATTTTCTACCTAAAGAAACGTTTTACCTATACGTTGTTTCAAAAATGTACTATCTTCTTACTTGTGGCGAGGAACTAGAGTAAAAGCACTAAATTGTACATATTATTAACCAAATTATACATAAACCACGCCGTTTCTACATGTATCATACCAAATTGTATATTAAAAAAGATCATGGCAAACCCTTGGTAAAATTCTGTATGTACCATTGACTAGTATTCTGCAACTTCAAATTGTTTTTTCTCCGCTTATATCATGGAAGCATCCCATCCCACGTCAACCATGCAAGATGCGTCGCCCTATCGGCTCGGCTCTATGACACATACAGCAATGGCTAGCACACGCTATAACGACAGATCGCTTGCTGTCTGTACGTCTCATAGTAACACTCGATGAGATAAAAACAGCATTAAGCATCAAATACTTGTGACGAATCTTCTTATTTAGTCGCCAAGCCATGCCCGAAAAACGTGTTAAGATGACTAAACCTGTTGTTATACAGAAACGACCAAACTTGAAAAATAAGAATGGAATAGTTCAGAATGGTGGGCATGCCTTCATCCCTGCGCCTCATGCATTCAGATAAGGTGCACACCGACTCCCTCTTGCTCTCGCATGTTTGCCGGTCGGAGAAAAACTTATATCAACATTCATTTGTTTACTAAAATCACTACGCCAAAGAAACTGGAAACAGATTAGCTCATCACTTTGGAAACAACTCCAGCACCAACTGTCCTCCCCCCTTCCCTCAGTGCAAATCTTTGCCCTGCGTAGCACACAAAACGAACAGATATGTTTCACTTCAACCACAACAGCCCATTGCCAAAAGTTTTATGTCAAAAATGATGCATACCTGGTTCGAGCGGAACAGGTGATATCAACTCAAAAATTGCAGTTACATTAGCACCAGCATAACCATTTTCACGTCTTCAGGTAACTCAACTTTTCCAGTGACATCTGCAGTCCTAAAGTAGAACTGTGGACTGTAATTTGACAAGAAGGCAGTGTGGCGACCACCTTCATCCTTTGTAAGGACGTAAATTTCTGCCTCAAACCTTTGGCATGTCTTCACTGTACCAGGTTTGCACACCACCTGAAAATAGTATAAAGAAAATAACAGATGGAGGATCATCAATAAAAGAGCAAAAACATGATTCAGGAGAAAAGATAGCAAAGATACTAAGGGAATGATAAAGCCCTATGCATTCCAAAAATTCTTTGGTAATAATGGAACTCCACTTGTGCCAGAGAATTATTATTGCATCAAGGATGTCAATTTCTCAGTCCATCAGTTCTCTCAAAGACCATAATAGCTAAGAATAAGAATAAAGGTAAAATTAGATCAAACTTCTGAGTCCTTTGAGTTAGGCATGCTAACCTGGCCACGCTGTACGTCACCACGTTTAAGACCACGAAGAAGAAGGCCAACATTGTCGCCAGCCTACAAAAATGTTGCAAGTATGAGACTCCACACCAATAAAATCCTATAGATGATAAGTTTTAGAACAGCTACCTCTCCACGATCCAGTATCTTTTTGAACATCTCAACACCAGTAACTGTAGTCTTCAAGGGACCACCCTGTGACCAAGAAGTGTTTCGTCACAATTCACAATAAATCAGAGTAGCAACAGAATCAGCGCTAAGCTTGGAAAAGGGAAATGAGAACATTAATGCACTCATATCAAGTGTGCATGACTGCATGTATTTCAAATAACTTGGAGTCAGCATATGTCAGCTCTAAAGCAACTTATATAGTAGGCATGCATTTTTCTTTAATAATCATCATTGGTAAAAAAATATTTTCACTTAGACCCATCATGATACAAACATTTATATGTCCACAATTGCATGATGCCATTCAAATTCACATACAATGTCAAGCAAAAAAAAAAATCATCATAGCAAGGTATAACACAGAATTGGCCAAAAGAAAATATTCAGGACCATGGAATCTTCATAAGCTAGCATAAGCAGTACTGCTCAAGAACAATTTTTATGACATATAAAGACACTATGAATTATCACGGAATTGCAGGATACCAGAAGGAAAATTAGATTTTAACTCACTTGAGTCAAACCTAAGATCTCAACATCATCACCAGTTTTAATAACACCTTGTTCAACACGCCCTGTCACAACAGTGCCACGACCCTGTAGTTTGAAATCAATTGGTCAGTTGACCAGTGTTATCATTACTATTTACTTTCCATTGACAGCATTCTGGCATACTAAAAATCATAACTCTATAAGAAGCATTGGCATAATAGAAACAAAGTACAAGAAATATTTGCAGAGAAAGGTTCAATACATTGAACTGTATAAATACCATTTTAAAATCTCTGACTTACTCTTTCAGAGTCTGAGGGGTATAATGCCTAAAGGATTTGCTTCAGTCAAATGGAACTGATAGTGTTTGCTTGTGTTAAACAGGATTTGCTCAAGTTCAATACATCTGCTTTAATTCTCATATAATATTGATGTTTAGTTTCTAGGGTTCTAAGCTCTCATTCATCCATGAACTTGACTTATTTAATATAAAGTATAAAGAGATGCTAACAAGTACATCAACTAAACCTCGATCTTTGTTACAATACCACACAAACGTTTTCTTTCCATGGATCAAGTTGTGTTCCCTCATTGTACTTGGCACAGAAGACAGCTAATTCAAGATTAATCAAAATCAATTACAATTATAGTGAAGATGCAAAAGCAACAGTTATATACCCTTGCATAACATAAAACATAATCACCTGGATTGAGAAAACATCTTCTATTGGCATCAAGAAAGACTTATCAAGCTGCCTCACAGGATCAGGGATGTACTCATCAACTGCATCCATTAGTTTCAAAATGGCGTTCTTTCCAATCTCATCATTAGTCCCCTGCAAGGCCGACAAGGCAGATCCCCGGATAATTGGAATCTCATCACCAGGGAACTTGTAGAAGCTGAGGAGCTCTGCAGGAACAAGAGGAACACCACAATATTAACTTAGAATAGGAACAAAAACAGGCACATAAAAACAATGTAGAGAAGTGCAAAACACTAGCATACCACGAAGCTCCATCTCCACAAGCTCTAGTAACTCTGGATCATCAACAGCATCAACTTTGTTTAAGAAACATACAAGTGATGGAACACCGACCTTAAAATGACAGAGGAATGCTTGTGCAATTAGTAATCATAAATGCAAAGATAGGATGCTAACACTCACACTGAGTGTGAAAAAACAATCAGTGATTCTCAGGTATGCGAAACCTGTCGGGCAAGAAGAATATGCTCTTTTGTTTGTGGCATTGGGCCATCAGGAGCTGATACAACAAGGATACCACCATCCATTTGAGCAGCCCCAGTGATCATGTTCTAAAAATGTTCACATTGAATTAGTATCATGCAAAAGGGATGTCAATACTCAACAGTTAATAATTCACATAGCTCTTGACCACCAAGCTTGGATGACAGAACAGCCAATTGGATGTTATGAATTAATATTCAAAGAGCATACTCCAAATGTACTTAGCAATTCCATAGCCCATGCTACTTTCATTGAGAAATACTCAGTTTAGCCCACACAACAGCATTTATGTTTTTTTGTACAAAATAGTGTACCCTAGATTGTCTACACAAAATCTTAACAAGTAACAATGTCGTCTACTTAGAGAAAACAGAACAAACAGAACTAGTTACCTTGACATAATCAGCATGCCCCGGCAGTCCACATGAGCATAGTGCCTTTTAGTGGTCTCATACTCCACATGAGCCTACACAACCAACTCCACATGACTAATACTTCAGCTGCAACTAATGGCAAACAAAATTACTACCTAGCAAAATAACAAAATTAGTGAAAAGGCTCACCGTTGCAATGGTGATTCCTCTTGCTTTCTCCTCCGGAGCCTTGTCGATCTCGTCAAAAGCAACTGCTTTAGCCTTCCCCGCCTCAGCTAGCACCTGCAATTAGCATAGAAAACGCCGTTGACACATTTAATCGTTCAGACACCATGAAAAAACATGATTTCTTCAATATCTAGCACATGAAACCTTGGTAATCGCGGCAGTAAGTGTGGTTTTGCCATGATCAACGTGCCCAATGGTGCCTACGTTCACATGAGGCTTCCTGTGACAGATTACCCCAAATTCAAAATGCGAAACACGGGGCACGCGAACCCCAAGAGAAAAACAAGCAGAGACTGACGGATCTGATCTAAGGGCTCACGTTCGGGTGAAGGTGGCCATGGACCTCGCCCACAGGTTCCAGCCAAAGGCGGAGGCTGCTGAGGCGCCGAGACGGCCACCGGCGCGTCCGGGAGCGCCGCAGGACCCGAGATCACGCCGGCGCGTAGTGTGGGGTAGGAGAGGAGGCGGCGGGAGCCATGGTTCCGGAGCACTGCGGCGGCGGCCATCGCGTCGCGGCGGCGGCGCTAGAGGAGAGGAGAGATGGGTTTAGTTTAGGGCTTTAGGGGGAGTCGAATGGGAGAGGCGATGAGCTCAAAGTTACAAACTTGCAAGAGGCAAGAAGGCCTATGTGGACCTAAAGGCCCACTAGGCCCATCCATCCCAGTTGCTCTCCCGGCCACACGCAACACACGGAAATATTACAGTTATGCCACGGGCAGCTTGCCAGTCCACCACAGCCACGAGCCCACGACACTACCTCGCACCCGTCGCCGCCGGCGCGTCAACTGCACAAGCCACCGCGATGGCTGCCTCCGCCTCAGCCGCGAGGCTGCTCGCCGGAGATTCCCTCACGATCCACGTATCCTCGAGGCCGCAGCTCGCGATGGTCTCCGCTCTCCCTCGGTCCTCTCCTCCCACCTGGCGCCTCGGCCGGCCGGTGCGGCTTTCCACCAGCTCGCCGCACGCCCGGTCTGTACGGTGCCTGGCGGCGGGCGGAGGTTTGGCCCCGGAGATGCGTGCGACGCTGGACAAGGTGGTGGCGTCGCACAAGGTGGTGCTGTTCATGAAGGGGACCAAGGACTTCCCCCAGTGCGGCTTCTCCCACACCGTGGTGCAGATCCTCCGGTCGCTGGACGTGCCCTTCGAGACGCTCGATGTGCTCGCCAACGAGGCGCTCCGCCAGGGTCTCAAGGACTACTCCCGCTGGCCTACCTTCCCGCAGCTCTACATCGACGGCGAGTTCTTCGGAGGATGCGACATCACTGTTGGTACACGCAAGCTCTCTGTTCAGGACCTGAACCATTTTCACATGTGGCACTGTTGATTTCATTTTATATATAATCTGACCAGATTTCCATGAGAAAATTATCTGGTACAAACTCCGCCACTCAATTTCAAATTTCAACTCTAGCTTATCCAACTTGTTTGGGGTTGAAAAACTTTGAAGAAGAAACTGGTTTTATATAGAAATTAGGATATACCAACTCACCTCATTGTTCCAACTTCCAACTTCACATTGTGTGAGTTATCACTAAGATCATGGGGCAAGGAGATGATAGATTTAACATACATGTGGAGATTCTGTCTGTGTCCAGTCCGTTAGGAAACTTTGGAAGAGAGTCCGTTGTTCTTGTTATGAATTTTGATGATTTCATAGCCTCGTAGGTATAATTTAGTTGAAATATGTAAATTTAAGGGAGAAAATTTATGGCATGAGCTAGAGCCTAGAGCTAACTCCCTAATAATCATGATGACCAGACTATCTGGACATCGGAACACCAGTTTTGCTGTGAACCAAGAAAAGCTGTTGCATTGTCCATAAGTTTCTTCTCAAATTGTGGAGAAAAAATCCCATCCCCCAGTACAAAAATTGCTGACTCAAGCCCAAGATTCTATTCTATTTTTCAGCGTTGCAACCTATATATTCAATGTACAAAACTAGAGCCTTGGTGATCTCTACCAGGTAGAACCTTTAGTGTAAGAAACGATTGTTAAAAAAAATCATGTATGATCCATCATACGTCTTGACCAGCAGAAATTAAGGTGGATGGTGCACTCAGACTCAGCCATCTATGCGGCCAGCAGAAAAATACACAAATCCTTGATGTATTAAATCATCACTTCAATTTTCATCATTGTATTATTACAAACCCATGATGTAACAATCAGCATTTCAAATCTTCCTCATGGTAGTGTTTTCAGATACTAGAGTAACCCAAATGAACAATTGCATACCCAATGTGTTCCAGCAATTCATTTGCATTTAATGCTTGCATTGTTGTCTATTTTGCAGAAGCATACAAAGCGGAGAACTGCAGGAAACACTAGAGAAAGCAATGTGTTCCTAGTACACATCATATACTACATGAAAATGTTATGACCCTTCACGATGTACTCCTCAACCATGACAGAGAAGCAGGACATGCTAAAATGGTGAACAATTCAATTCATCAGGCAGTGAGGTCCAAAGTCCAATGCACTTTTTACTGTAATAAATTTTATGGAATTTGTGGTACAGCATTTCTAGTTACCTGGACGATGTACTGTGCGGTAAGAAAGTATCAGCAAAATCTGGAAAAAGAATCTCTGGCCGGCACCATCTTAAGTCCAGTGTACTGTTTATCAACGGTTTTAGCTATATTATCCAACTGCTGATAAGAATGTATGATACCACCGGGACATGGCTGTTTGTAGATTCCGTGTTTGTTTGTGGCATATCGTAGAATTTCTCCATTCAGGTATGCAAACAATACTAGCGACGAACAATAACGAATAATATCTAAGAATAAAAATAATATTCGGGAAGATACACGAGTTAAGCAAATTGGAGGGCAGCCATTGAACCCCAACAAAAAATAATATCATCATCATCATCATTCTGTGGTTACAGTAATTAAGATCATTCACGCACGAGTTCCCGAAGCAAACTGGTGATGCTTGAGCTGAGAAAAGCTTGACGTCCTGTGATTGTAAAATTTGACCATAAAAGGCCAGGCAGAGAGCCAGCGCAAAATGGTTACACATTAAGCTTTCAACACCGCCTTGTGGATCATAGTCTCCTTGTGTATTTGGTGACAGCTCTTCTCAACAAGATCAAGGAGCTTCTCAAGGTTCGATGCCCAGGAATTTAGTATGCCGTTGCTGTCTTGAGCTGTACGGAAGCACACAACACCCATTGGCCTGTCGATCTTTGCAATCAGTGACTTTGAGTTCACCATGTCCGATAGATGTTTTTCTGCCTCCTGAATGAGAAAAATGTTGGACAAATTAGATATCAGGGGGCTATGCAAATTACCAAGAGAAATACAAGAGGTTACTAGGATCAGGTGGGAATCAAAGACCTGCAAGCTCAAGCAAAGAAGATCCGCAATCCTCTTCAGGGAAATCCTTGAATAGTACTTTGAAACAACCAAGATATTCTGAACAAAGGACACAGAACTGAAAATCAACTGACAAGTACAAAGCAAGAGAACCAAGTAAAATATATGAAAAAAAAGCCAAGCAATACATGTTCAATGATCCTAAGCTTCAAATCTTCTGCAGCTTTGTCACCCAAAGCTCCTCCAAGAAAATTCTTCTCATTCTTATATTCATCCTTGAAGAATTCCCACAAGCTTGTCCACTGAATCACCTCCATGGTAACAAGCTGCTTTAGCAGTAACCTTTATTCATCCAAACAGCATAAGACTTAAGTCATCATCAGAAAGAGCATCAGAAATCATGATAATTTGCAATCCTGAAAGCCACAAAACGTACCGGAAATTTGGGATATCTGAAAGATTTTTATCTTCAAGTGTAGCATTGAGAAGACTTGATTGCATTGGATCATGAGGTGACAGCACCAAATACCAACATATCTTTCTAAGAACCTACAATTGAATCTGGGCAGTCAGAATAGCTAATATAGTGTGCATGAGTCCACAACACTGAGGGAGAGAGGGAGACAACTTTACCGGTATCCACTTTGATGGATCCTCTTTTATTGATGGAATACCATAAATCGACTTGTAGCAACGGCAGATTTCCAGGTAGTCATTGTTGTGTGAGTAATAGCTGAATAGAGACGAGAGAAAAATCAGGTTTCACCACATAATATTTTAGTAGCTAACAGCAATAAAATCTGCTAGCAAGTATAATTCAAACAGCTCAAAATATATTATCTTCTGAATAGTTGCCTGATCAATAGATTGGTGTAGTCTGAAAATAAGCCTTCAAGCAGTAACCATAAAATGACGATAGTATAAAACAAGCATAAACATATTTGACAGGTATGCACAGAAGAGGAATTAAGATTTCCAAAGGTAAAAAAAAAAGGTTTTAGAAACAACGGTCAAATAATAGTTAAATGTGCTATGACAGCATGAGAGTAACTAAACAGATAACTCAAGTATTTAATAATTATTATGTATTGGATCATGAACCATACACTCGAGAGCAATTCTTTGCTGAACAGAAATGAAGCATAAACTTCAACCAACATTACCAGGAAATACAAGAATTAATGGTGAATTATTCTCACTGAGCAGAACCACATACCGAATCATCAGTTCATAGTAGATGTGCTTCAGTTCCAGGAGGGAAGGTATCTCTGCTGGGGCTTCCTGAACAATACTGTCACCTTCCTTCGGTTTCTTTTTTTCCTTTGATGGATCTACATCAAATACCCTAGGGCTGATTTTCCTGGATAAAATCTGTGCCCGTACATAATCTTGACGATCCAAGCACAGCCGGACCTGTGGTCATGATTATAGTTAGATTCCAGGAACCAGGTTTTGTAGCAGTTCAAAGCTATATTGCTGTATTATGCTTCATACCTGCTCCAGAATGAACGCAATCTTTTCTGTCTTTGCCATAGAACCAAATGTTTCGACCTGAGGAATGACGATACATTATATAGATAAGGGGCAGATGATGCTAGGGTGAATGGGTGATTATAATAGATGGAACTGTATGCCCAGAATTCTAGGGCAGCATGAACTTACAGCAACTTCTTGCATTAAATCAGCAGCCTCATCAATCTGTCCCTGCTGCTCTTTGATTTTTGCGAGTCTTTTGATCAATCTTGCTCTCTCTATCTCCACATATATCTAAAGTAGATATACAGCAGTGAGAATACACATATACAACAACAACAACATAGCCTTTCAGTCCCAAGCAAGTTGGGGTAGGCTAGATATCTATGGAGTAACCAATATTTGAGTGGCCATGATTCTCACTTTTCCAGCAGATACACCACTCAATGTCTTGATTAGCTCAATGCATGTGTCCATGTCTGGTGTCAGTCAATGTACTCCATTGCTTTCTGAACCATGGCAGTAATAGCCTGTAGAAGTAAAGAATTTGAAGTGTTATACGTGACCATAGAAAGTGAAATAAAAGCAGTGCAGTATTACAGATATAAACCAGCATGCCACATGCTTACGAGATATCGTTCATTTGTACATAAGTCAGATAAATATTTAAGTGTGAGAAACCATAAAACAATGTTGTACTGTTTTGGGAGAAAAATACATGCAAACAGAGCTTTTAAGTGAAAGATATTATGCACACAGCACACTGAAACATTACTTGAGACTCAGCAAAAGACACACTGCTTAGCATTAGTGAGTCTCATAGTAAGCTTACAAGGCACTATGACATGTCTCCCCTACTATGTATTATCCCTTACAAATCACAACACACAACCATCACATCAAGCTAAATATGACAGTATATTATTCCGTTAAGCGTAGATATTTTGAAAGTGTGTGATCAATAACTCTAAGTTCACCCCAGGGTAAAATAATCAACAGCTATTCTCGGAACGACGCCATAGTAGCCGATTGTAGGCTCTGTTAGCCGCCCTCGATTACATGCGCTACACAGAAATTTTAGAGTTGGCAAGTAAAGTCAGTATAGCGTTGAACATATCAGTAAAATAGCTAGATCAAGATAAGTAATTCATCTATAACTAAGTGAAGTCCAAACATAGGAGAAGCCGCGAGAACTTGACCTGCTTAAGCTGGCCCCTCCTCTTGGAGAGGAGCACGATCTGATCGTTAAGCGTCTTCCACGCGCCGGCCTTGTAGCAGAGCTCGACGATGTCGATGGCTGCCTTCCTCGTGCCGGCGACATCAGCGGCCAGCCTCATCTGCTTTTCCACGTTCAGGAGCGACTCTATCGCCGCATCGAGGTCGGTACTGTTACCCTCCTGCATCCACCCAGAAGTAGCAGGGTCAGATTGCAGAGCCGCGGATCAACCAGCAAGAGATCAAAACCCTAGATGAGGCCGTCGGGCCGGCGGGCAGCGGAAACCGTAGGAATGGAGTAGCGGGCGAATATACCAGATGAAAAGGGGGAGAAAGGCGTGAGCTCACCATGGTGGAGGGGTCGTCGGGATGCGGCGGCGGCGGAGGAGGAGTGGAGGAGATCCAAGGCAAGGCAAGGCAAGGCAAGGCGGCTTCGCTTTGCTTGCGGGGGAGGAATGAAGGATGTGTGTGTGTGGTGGCGTTTTGCGGTGACACCCTCGTGGCTTCTCTGAATTTGAGGTTATAACAGGACAGCCCGCTATTCAGTTGGAAGTTGGCCCTTCGTTTCCAATTCCCTCTAAATTTAAATAAAATATACAATATTAAATAAATATGGTATTTAACATATATTTGATGGTGTTTTAATGAAACTGTATTGATGTTATAATTCTTCATATATTTTTATATTAAATTTGTTAAAGTAGAGTCATTTAACTTAGAAAAAATCAAACAACATGTCGAAGGTACATTCCATTCCACACAAATATTGTTGCAAATTTATTTAGTTTTTCCGCATCACACCATCTTCATTCATGCAATCACGCATAAAATCATGCCGCTGTTGCAAATTTCTCTACATACGACTTAAAAACAATTTCATCCATGTCACGCCTCCTTATTCTTGATTCACTTGTGTAAATAATGATTCAAGGTCGATTGAGCCGCTCCAATCAATACATTAAGAAACTTTTGCACCAAATGGTCAGGATAGATACAAGAGACCAATAAGATACCTCATAAAAAGGATTCAAGGTATATATATTATCAAGGGAACAGAAAAATTGATATACAAAACTAGCATATTTCATATTTAAATTTCCGTTTTATTGTTACAAAACTGACGGTCGGTCGGTGTGAGATAAAGTCCCAATATAGTCAATATATTCAATATCTCCTAGCTACTATATATGATAATGCAACATTATATTATATTGGTTCCAGTTCCAGCACATACAAGATGAAGCATGTAAGACCAATCCGATCAACCCTTTAAAGAGCATAAAAACTATTAAGCTAGACATAAAGCATTAGGTTAATACATACTTATACAACAATAATGACACGTGATATTAGTCTATCTGAAAGGGCCTAACCTCTATAAATTATTTTTGTACGTGCTACCGTATCAACTTAAGTAGACAAATAAGTAAATTTGGTGTCACTTACTACTTCCTTCCGATGTATAAATAATAGTCGTTTGGTTCTTATTGAGAGTGTACAAATATTAGTCATCCCGTCAATGGAAGCATTGCTGCCAAATGGGATGTGATCATCATGAGTTGAATTTGGGTAGCACCACTAAAATCTAGGCTCCATAAACAATTGAGACAACACTTGTAACTTTATTTAATATTACCTTGGTATGTGTAATGTTGTCTAAACAACTAATATTTGTACAACTGGAGTATATTTGGATGACAAATTCAGTCATTAACTTTAAAATAAATAAATACGATAGCGATAGCAATAGCAATAGCAATGGTAGATGTGGGGGTGAGGTGGCATTCCGCAGGCCGCAGCGGACTCAAAAACTCCGTATCGTTTAACTTCAAATTTGGACCCCACCACCAAGGCCAAGTCCCTCGGCCCTGCACTCATCATCATCTTTTCTTCAGTTTCTCCTTCCCTCGCGACTCCCCGTCCCGATGGCGCCGCCACCTGCCTCCGCCTCCGCGTCGGCCCCCTTCTCCGCCATGATTCTCGCCGTCCTTGGCGTCACTGTCTACAGCGACGCCCTAAACGACTTCCTCCACAAGTGGGACTCTCTCCTCTCCCGCGCCGACTCCATCTCCGCCAGTCTGCCACCCCTGCCCGCAACCCTACCCACGAATCCGATCCTGTTTCCGACCCCGTCGCCGATCCCGTTCCTGTGCCTCATCCTATCCCGAATCGGAAGGGAGATGGCGCTGACCTATCGGCGGAGCGTTTGGGGCGCATCTGCGAGGGCATGTGCTCGCGGGACCTCCGCCACTTCGTCATCACCCGTTTGGAGGACCGATCGTGGCTTCTTCGCACGCTCCCGGTCGCGCTGCGGCGTGCCCGGACCCCGCGGAGCTTGTGTTCCGGGCTATCCATCGCTACTACATCCGGTACATCCGGGCCAAGAGCACCCACGCCGAGGCCGCGTGCGACCTCCTCCTGGAGTCGTACGTGAGCGCCGGGTGTCCACTCCGCTCGGGGCAGGAGGTTGGGAACGACGAGTTGCGAGCGGAGGCCCGCGAGGAGGTGCTGTCGTGGCGCACCCTGCTTGTGCGGAGGGCGGGCCGGGTTGCCCACGCTGCCGCTAAGGACGCCCGCGGTCTCCTTCTCCTCATGGCTGCCTTTGGCGTGCCTGTGGAGTTCCCTGCACAAGAGATCTATGAGCTGTTACATTCTTCTGGCTGCCTGGCCTTGGCCAAGGTGCTCAAATGCTCCCCTCTCTTCATAGAGAAGCTGCGTGGTTAGGGCCACTACCACTGATAAACCCTCGCGACATATCACTGAGGCCTAATCGTAATAGCTTCTTGCCTAATTGAACTGTTTTCTCTTGCAGGTGTTGTTGCTCATATGCTAAATAAAGGAATTATCACGGAACAGCTGCTACACTAACTGCATTTGAACTTCAGGATGCATTCCCAGATGCAGTTTTAGCGAATTGCATCACCGGCGTAGAGAGTGTTGGGTGTAGAAAGGATCAAGACAATGAAGATCAGTACAAATTTAAAGGATCGGTGCGTTTGTCGTTTTCTTGTACTATCAGCCTATCACTGTTGAAAACTGATCTAACTTCAACACTTGGTTTGCAGGATTTAATGACTGACCTGTTATAGTCTTTCTGTTGCTGTCCATATTTGATAACTGTTATATGATGTGTTATATCCAATATTCAACTTCTTATACATATATGTCACCAGCCTCATCCCTAATGTTTACATTTAATTGTTTCCGTGCAGAGAAAGAATGATGAACAGAAGTTGGACCATTTGATATCAATACCAGAATATGTGGATGATCACAAACAATGTTTCCCCGGAATCTTCTTCTTTCAGTATCTCTGGTAGGATTGCGCGCTAGAAGAATGCCTTGCGCAGCCACAGCAATCCTTTACAGGAACAAAGCGTAAGAGAACAGCAAAGGAGGACAGTGTAGAATGCACTTGAGGACCTAAATGCCCATTTGCTAAAGCTGTTTCTAATACATCACCCAATAATAATCTTGTAGGGTAGAACTTAGAAGAAGCATATTGGTTCAAATAATTGGTAGCTTACCAAACTTTGACGGTAACCCAGTCGAACCCTGTGGACTTGTAGCTGTTGTAGGGAGTAAAATATCCATCACATTGGCTGGAAGAAGTCACCTCATAGAACAGCTGAACCTAGCAAGGTGTGAAAATATTACTTGTTTTGGTTAAACCTTCTTGTGGCAAGCTTGGCTGGACGTACCTAGTAAGCTCACTATATATTTCCTCATGTTTGTTAAGGTATGCATTTTGGGACAGGGATTTGATACTTGGAAACATGCATCATCCTTCCTTTTTTTTAAAAAAAACAGCAGTTTGAATAATGGGCTCATTAAGAAAGCTCAGTTTACTTAGTCCTATATTAATGAACTGTAGATATGTTTTTATTTCCAACTATATACTTATGATAAAGGGTTAATTGCATCCATGCCACCGTTATTTTTGAAACCGAATGAAATGCCATTACTATTTCACTATTTGCTTCTATGCCATTACTATTCGTTCGTTCTTGCCCGCATGCCATTTTGTACACGTTCAGAGGCTACGGGCCCACCTGCAGCACAATTTTTTTTGTATTGACCATACTACCCTCTTCTTCTCCCCTATCTTCTTCTCTCCTCCAATGTCTTCTTCCCCACCATCGCCGTCGCTGCCTTCTCGACTCCGCCGCCGCCGCAAGGCCCTCCGCCGCTAGCCCCCGCGCCCTTCGGCTCCTCCCGCACCCCTCCCCACAGCCACCCGCGCCCTTCGAATAGTAATGGCATAGAAGCAAATAGTGAAATAGTAATGGCATTTCATTCGGTTTCGAAAATAACGGTGGCATGGATGCAATTAACCCTATGATAAATGGCATGGATTTACATGCTTAAAATCATTTTTATCAACACCTAGTGTCAGGCCTTATTAGTTGAGTTAAGTACTTAGGTTTGCGGTCTTTTAAAATACCTATTCCTTTTGGAGAAGTTACACATGCATTCTAGAATATATAATCCAAACACTATGCAAAATACCTTTTCCATATGGAAAATTACGCCTGGGTTCTGGAATATAGTCCAAACTCTATGCAAAATACCTTTTTTCATATGGAAAATTATGCCTGAGTTCTGGACTATAGTCCAAACTCTATAAGAAGTACCTTTTCCATTTGGAGAAGCTATGCCGGAGTTCTGGAATATAATCCAAACTCTATGCGAAGTGCATTTTTCATTTGGAGAAGCTATGCATGAGTTTTGGAATATAATCTAAACTCTACGTGAAGTACAATTTTCATTGGAAGAAGCTATGCATCTGGAATAGAATCCAAACTCTATGTAGAGTGCATTTTCCATTTGGAGAAGCTACGCATGGGCTCTGGAACATAATCCTAATGCTATGTTAAGTGCATTTTTCATTTGGAGAAGCTATGCATGGCTCTGGAATATAATCCAAACTCTATGCGAAGGGCATTTTTCATTTAGAGAAGCTATTCATGGGCTCTGGAATATAATCCAAACTCTATGTGAAGTGCATTTTCCATTTGGAGAAGCTATGCATAGGCTCTGGAATATAATCCAAACTCTGTGAATTACATTTTGCATTTGGAGAAGTGGTCCTGGTCCAACCAAGGTTGCACATGATACATAGTTATTTTTTCCTTTTATAGCATGGTGTGCAACATAAGATAAGCAACATATGAAGAGAGGCAATAAATTTTATTTGTGATTGTAGCCTTGAGAGGAGTAGATGGGGGTTACTACACTCCCAAATCCTAAAGGCTAAAGCATAATCCATGGCATGGTTTTTTTTGGATGTCTGAATTCCTCTTTGTGCTGTTTCTACTTGGAATATTAACTTTTGCAGATGTTTCTGATGGTTTGATGGCTAGGAGGTGTAGGTGTTTTTGTGTGTTATGACTTAACACTTAAGGTGTTAAATGTCCTTTACATCAGTGGTTTCTGTACCTTTTGCTTGACCGACTGTTTTCCATGATGCATTATGACTCGTGATGTTAACTAATCCAATGTCACCATTTTGTGATTTTTATTTTACCCAAATGGTTATTTTCCTGGACAAATCTATGATCTATCCAGGCTAGAAGGCATCAAGCAATTGCTGTTAATGCTCCTCTTGACGACATATAAAGCCTATGTCTCACTGAGTAAAAGTGACGGCTTTATCTGTTACCAAGCTGTTTCTCTGTTCAGATGCTGTAGGTTTGTTTTAACGAGATTTGAGCAACCATTCTAGAGCAAGCTTGTTGGCTTGATTTGCCTTTTTTTATGTTATGGTTAAGCTTAACATTTAAGAGAATGGTGTTGGTCAACTTTCGTGGTAAAGAGGCATCATATGCAAGTCTGATGGTCTTGATTAGGCTGAAATCATTTTCAATCCCAAATCCAGAGATCTCTGTGGAGTCTAGTTAAAACCTAAAAAGCATTGAGTTGTTCGTTTTCTTAGCTTTTGTCATAAATTTCAAGGCTAGGGATTGGGTACTACGTATTGCTGTTCAATTTGTCAAACATATTTAATTTGTATTTTAAATTTACTTGGTTTTATTTGAAGGGCACAATTTTGTAAAAAAAATATAGTAGTATTTCATTTCAATATGTGAGACTTTGAGAGTTGATGCACTTCTTTAATCTTTAATCCATTTTTCCTGGCATTTGTACACATTTTCTGAAAATCTGGTCTGCCATTAGCGTAGTTAACCCATTGTTGCAAGGCCACTGCTAGTAGTAGTTGTAGCCACTCCAGTTGAGGAAGAGTGTGGTAGTAAGTAGTTCAGCTGTAGCCATGGAGGACAGCCATTCCCACCTACTCCTTTGCTAGCTTGAGATCGGCCATGGAGACAGCAGCCACCTCCACCTTGCTCGCGCCGCGCCCCATCGCCTGGCGGCTGCCCGCCGCCTCCCTCCCACTGGGTCGTGCCCGCCGGCGCTTGGCCGTCGCGGGGGCGGCGCCGTCGACGACCAACTACGTCGTGTTGCCGCTGGACGCGGCGCCGTCGGGGATCACGCGGCCGCTGGTGGAGATCAACAAGCGCGTCCCGGACACCGTCGTCCGCTCCTCCCGCCGCGTTTCAACCTCCGATCCCGCCATTCCCTGGTACGGAACTACCTCATCCTTGGCTCGAGATCTCAATTTGTCATCGAATAAACCTACCTCTATGTAGTAGTAGTACAGCACAGTCGATCTTGGCATAGTTACAGTTATTTACTCCAAGTAGACGCAATATTCAGCCTCTGTTTCCGCTTCAAATCACCAATCAATGACGCTCAGATCCTTACATTTCTCATGAACTTATGTCACATTCTTATATATTTCTTAAAGACGCACAAAAAGAGTCCGTTCATTAATCATAGTGGAAAAAACTGGAGCGGTTTTATTAATATTACATTTGTTGTTGTATCGTTTTAATATAGACATAATACAAGTCAATTAATGAGAAGTATGCATAATTAGTTATTAAAAATACAACTTTACTTCTAAGATTATAATTATATCATAATATCACAATTTAGAGTGGTATCAGAACTATAATATCATAACCCACAAATCCATAGCATAATAATAATAGGGCCAAATTTTTCCATGCCATTACAATTTTCATGGTTTTGAAATATGCCAAAGGCGTGTCACTGACAGATGGGACCTACTCAAACATTTTAAATAAATTTATTTACTATTTATAACAGCTACAAATGTTGTAAGGAATGTGAGTTGGAGTGTCGGTCAGATATAAATAGAAACCCTAGACATTTAATCCTCTCAAACTGATAATTCTTTTGTTAACACCGAACCGCTCGGTTCTTTAAAACCAGCCAGCGCTGGCTCACCGTTTCAACTAAAAACTGGCAGGTTTGTCTGGTTTTTACTGGTTAAATTACATAAGTGATCTTTTAGTAAAACCAATCTGGTTAAGTGTCTAATTCCGTTTTTAGCAAAACTGACCTGGATAAGTGTCTAATTCCTTTTTTTCGGTCTGATCCGGTTTTTCCCTCTACGTCCTTAATGACGATTCACGGTTTATTCTTTGTAGGTACCATGCCAACCGGATGCTCATCTTTTATGCTCCAGGTAGGCATATCCCGTGTTTCTGCTCCTGAATTTAATACCAGAGCAAGCAATGTTCCACGTTGATGTAATCACAGAAGCACTACCAGTCGCTACTAGTTCTTCACTCCTTTTTCGTTCTCTTTTGAAAACAACATGAGCAAATAAAAATGCAGAAGTAGCGCGTTTGTATACCTAACCTGCATATGCAGCACCTAGGGGCTAGGATGCTAATATGACTATCTGTTTGAAATGCTGAACGGCTGTTAAAGTTAACTTTTTTTCGTTACCTGTGGTCAGTTGTCACTCATATTTCGTTGAACTTGAAGCCTCATTCATATGATCAGCCTGGTGTAGAGAGGTTCGTGATGTTATCTACACTGACGGGGGAAGGTGACAGTGGTGTACATTGTCACAGTACGAGGAACAGATGGAGAGGTAACTTAATTGTTGTCCTTGTTTGTCATGGTCCCTTCTTATTACAGGGTAATCATCACATGGATAAGTTATGATAAGTTACTGGATCTATTCTTTGATGCTCCCATTTTAGTTATACTAGACTGGTTTAATTTAGAGAAGTACCACCATAATCATATGTGATTTGCGAAATACCATGGCATGTGAGAATGAAACGTGGGACATAGGCCAACATGTCAATGACACATAAGATGGCTGTTACGTGCATTGGCATAATTAGTTAGAATTAGTTAAGATAAGATTACTTAGTTAGGATTATTTCTGTTTTAATGATAGAGATAAGATTAATAGATTAGATTGTATTAGACCTATAAATACCCCTTAAGGGCTATGGAATAAACTAAGTAGAAGGAATTAATCAGTGGAATTAATCATTTCCTTCCCTGCTCAGAGCAGCCAGGTTCCAAAGCTTCGACGCCATGACAACGTCGTTCCAACCACATAAGATATGCAAGTCCTCGTAGATTTGCAGCGGGCTGTTGCCAACCTCCGGGCGTACCTGGGCTTGGCTCCGGTGGCCTCCACGCTGCCAAGTTTTCCCCACGGCGCAAAGGGTTCCCTCTCTGCGCCATCGCCACCATCACCGCATGCAGAAGCAGAGAGGAAGGATCGGGAGGTACTCGGCCCCAGCCCCATCAAGGAGGCCGCGGATCAGCAGGGCGAGGTGGCCCTCATGGAACCCTCCACAGACGATGCAACCCTCATGGCCGACAAGCGTGCCATGGAGCAGGTTGCCCTCGCCGCACCGTCTCTAGTTGCGGAGGCAGAAGCACAAGGGGGGAGGAGAAGGAGAGGTTGCCATTGGCCAAACCCTAGCCGAGCTCCCTCTGCCACAAGCCGCCTTCACCCTCGAGAAGGCCACTGTAGAGGCCCACAGGGCGACGCCAACCGTGGAGACGCCGTCGTGGGTGAAGTCCCTCTGCGCTGTCATCCCCGCGGAGGATGGAGGGGGCGAGCGCCGTGTTCTGGGCTCCCGCTCGAAGCGGTCGCCCGTGGCGCCGGCGGCTTCGGAGGGGGACGGCGGTGTCTTTGAAGGGCGGCGACGGAGCGGGCCCGGGCGGGGCGTTGGCGGCTTCGAAGGGGTCGTGCGTGGCGCTGGCGACTTCAGAGGGGGAAGGCGGTGTCTTCAAAGGGCGGCGACGGAGGGGGCCCGGGCGGGGCGCTGGCGGCTTCGAAGGGGCTACACGTGGCATCGGCGGCTTTGGAGAGGGACGGTGGCGTCTTCAACGAGAGTCGCCGCACGCCCCACCAGCGGCTTCAGAGGGGGCGGCGGCATCTTCGGAGGGCAGGTCGCGCACCTCGCCGGGTGGCTTTGGAGAGGGGCGGGCGCCGTGCTCTACGCGCTGGAGGGGGCCTGTGGTCTAGACAGATTGGGCACAAAAAAAATCTACCACAGAAGATCCATATATGCCACAGAAAATCCAAACTGTTCAGGGAGTCATTTGCTATGTGCACCCCGTGTCGTATACCAGAAATTAATTTTCAGTTGTTCGCCATTGCACGACTCTGCTTATTCGGATTTTCAGCTCGAGGACGAGCTGATTTCCGAGGAAAGGAGAGATTATTATGTGCATTGGCATAATTAGTTAAGATAAGATTACTTAGTTAGGATTATTTCTGTTTTAATGATAGAGATAAGATTAGTAGATTAGATTGTATTAGGCCTATAAATACTCCTTAAGGGCTATGGAATAAACTAAGTAGAAGGAATTAATCAATTCCTCTCCTGCTCCTACCAATGGCATTTTCCAACTGTCATTTTTGCAATGGTACCAAGCAAATTAACCCTTGATTTTATTATGCAACCTTATATGTATTGCAAGCCAGCTGGGGCTTTGTCTGGGATGACTTGGGTTGGGCCAAAACCCCTGGGAAAAATCTCATGACTGGTACACACCCATAATAACGGTTTGGTTTGGCCTACAATTAAGTTCATATACATCCACGATTTTCCTCCAAATGCCAAGTAGCCTGTGACCGCTGGTCACTCGTCTCAAGTAGCCAAGTTATAGGCAACCAACCATATTTGTGTCTGAAGTCTGAACCCTCGAGTCCAGTTGTAAACTTCACCGTTTTACGTAAAAGAGGAAAAACCAAAACCAAAAAAAAAATCACCATTTCATCCTTGAAAGAAAACAGTGTATACATTTATTTGTGGGAATCGTTTCCATCGATGCAGGTTCATAGGGAGGCAGCTGGAACAACATCACTGAATGATGCACGGTTTGAGGATCCCGCCGCATGCTGCAGAAGACGTATCTTTACCATGGAGATGAGACTCCGTAGAGTAGAGGAAAGGAATGCTCCTGCGCAAGGTTTCTCGACTGATTTGCCCCCCGAAAGTTTGTGGTTGGTCGATCTGTCTAAAATTGAAAAAAAAAAAGATATCAAGCTTAGCTTGCCAATCTTTTGTAATATATACCAGGAGGTAAGTAGAGCATGTGTCATCCCTACATATATATGAGAGGCACCGTCCATCATGCTACTCATTGGTAAAGAGTGATGTTTGTACTACAATCACCTGTTGAAGCATTTGATCATGACGCTGAATATATCGGTTACAATAATCTCTACTATTATAAAAGTGTGAGAATGGTCTGTGGTATTCTGTACGGGTTTTTCCTCCGCTCACTCCAACCACCTCCCAGTGTACCCTGTGCGCTTGTCCGCCTCCCCACCTTCTGCACATATAGGAAGAAAAGCATGGGAAGGAAAAAAAAAGAAAAGTGTATTTTTTTTTGTATTTGAGTTATTTAATTTTATATTTTGTGTAGATGTACGAATTTTACGAAAAAACCCTTAGATTTTTGAAAAATTACGTAGAAACTAAGAATATTGCGCAAAGACCCTTAGATTTCTGAAAAATCACGCAAAATTATAACATTTTGTGTATAAACAATTAGATTAGTTGAAATTCTAGAAATACTATTTCTTGCATATGTTTATTATTTCTTACATCTTGTTCCAACTGCATTATGGCTGTTAAATCTCTATTTATAATTTCGGAAAAATCACACAAAACTATGACATTTGCGTATAGGCAATTAGATTCGTTGAAAATTCTAGAAATACCATTTTCTTGTATATGTTTATTATTTCTTACATCTCGTTCCAACTGAATTACAAAAAAATAACTGTTGAATCTCTATTATAATTTATTTCAAATAGTAATATATCACATTGATTCTTATCATCATAGCAATAAAATAAACTCCGTTGCAAAGCACAGACACCTTATTAGTGACACTCAAGAGCCAAGCTGCAACTCCACTAAATCAAATTCACTCGTAATGCAGAAGCATTCAATTTGCTTTTTTCGTGTTGTTTTTTTAAGGAACAGAAGATCTGTTGATATATTAAAAAAAAAAGCTTCTCATGGCCAAAGAGACCAACACTACACATTACACTATAGTCAGCGGTGGGGAAGGCCTAAAGGAGGTTGGTCCCCCACAAGAGGGGTTGGCACACTAACAACATTTTGCTAGCTACCAGCATCTTGTAAGATTAAGTGAAAGATCTGGAGTTCTGAAGATTGAGTTCTGTGGAAGATGCGACGGTTTCACTCCTTCAACAGGTTCCAAGTTGTATAGATAAAGATGTCGTCTATGACACGTCAATGAGATCCCAAGACGGTGTTGGATATCGACTTATACAACTAACCCGAATAATTTTTAAAATCAATAATTTGTTACTTTTAAGATTTATTATGCCACCACGCTTGATGATACTCATACTATGATTTATTATGGTATGTCGATGGGATCCCGAGATAGTGCTGGATATTATTATTTCTTACATCTCGTTCCAACTGAATTACGAAAAAATAATTATTGAATCTCTATTTATAATTTGTTCTAAATAGTAATATATCACATTAATTATTATTATCATCGTAGCAATACAATCAAACTCGCTCTTAATGCATTCTGCATTCGAATGGTAACACTTGGAAACGTCTGCAACTCCAAAATTTGCTTTTTTTTCTTTGACTTTTGCTTCGGGTTTGGTTGGCTGTCTTGACTGCTAATTTTTTTAAAAAAAAATCAATAATTTGTTACTTTTAAGATTTATTATGTCACCGCTTGAGCTTGATGATACGTGATGAGATAAAAAAAAACAAAACCAGAACACGGCGGTGGTTCGCTCTCTCTCTCTTCGCGCGTAAGGGTAGGGATGGATATGGATGTCAGAATATCCGAATTATCCGTATTCGTATTCGAATTACTGTAAATATGGATATTCGTATTCGTATCCGAATTAAATATGGAAGACATTCGGAAATATCCGAATTCGTTTTACAAATGTGGATATGGAAACGGATATCCGAATTCTGCTGAATGTGGATATGGAAATGGATACATCCGTATTCGTTTTAGGATTTCACACAGATTAAACTTAGAATCAAGATAATATATTATCACTATATTACTGGTTTATTTATTATTTATATAATTATAGAATACTTAAGTTAGTGAATATTAATAAGTTATGGTTTAAAATAAATTGATGGTTAAATATTGTTTGAACTTTAATTTTTTTATAATCAAAATACAACATATCTCATTTCATATATTTTTTTGTATTTTTTTTAGATACATTTTCTATTTTTAACTCATTAATTGTGTTTCTAGGATTTAAATTGAAATATGTGAAATTTGAAATGCAAGTACCTAAAATAATGCACTAAAATTTATAAAAAAATCGTTTTCACTATTTTGTGTCCATTTTAAATTCTTATCTATTAAATTTAAAGAAATATTAAAAAAATTATGTTACGACACTTCATCGGTAATGTGGGGTTTAAGAGTTTTTTAATTATAAAAAATCAAATAAAGACCGAAAAATACGAGACTTATCACAGTGTTATAATATTATACATAGATACCATGATAAAATTTTGAAAATATTTCGAGAAATTTATCATATAAAATGTTAAGAAATCTGAGATTCTCTTAATAGGAAATAGAGTTTTGAGAAGGAATAGGTTATGGTTTAAAATAAATTTATGGTTAAATATTTGTTTGAACTTGAATTTTTTTATATAATAAAATACAACATATCTCATACCATATAAATTTTTTGTATTTTTCCAGATCCATTTTCTATTTTAACTCATTAATTGTGTTTCTAGTATTTAATTTGGAATATGTGAAATTTGAACTGCAAGTACCTAAAATAATGCACTAAAATTTATAAAAAAATCGTTTTCACTATTTTGTGTCCATTTTAAATTCTTATCTATTAAATTTAAAGAAATATTAAAAAAATTATGTTACGACACTTCATCGGTAATGTGGGGTTTAAGAGTTTTTTAATTATAAAAAATCAAATAAAGACCGAAAAATACGAGACTTATCACAGTGTTATAATATTATACATAGATACCATGATAAAATTTTGAAAATATTTCGAGAAATTTATCATATAAAATGTTAAGAAATCTGAGATTCTCTTAATAGGAAATAGAGTTTTGAGAAGGAATAGGTTATGGTTTAAAATAAATTTATGGTTAAATATTTGTTTGAACTTGAATTTTTTATATAATAAAAATACAACATATCTCATACCATATAAATTTTTTGTATTTTTCCAGATCCATTTTCTATTTTAACTCATTAATTGTGTTTCTAGTATTTAATTTGGAATATGTGAAATTTGAACTGCAAGTACCTAAAATAATGCACTAAATTTATCGAAAAATCACATTCACTATTTTGTGTCCATTTTTAGTTCTTATCCACTAAATTTAAAGAAATGTTAAAAAAATTATGTTACGAAAATTCATCGGTAATGTGGAGTTTAAGGGTTTTTTAATTATAAAAAATCAAATAAAGTATCAAAAATACGAGACTTATCACAGTGTTATAATATTATACTTAGATACCATGATAAATTTTTGAAAATGTTTCGAGAAATTTATCATATAGAATGTTAAGAAATCTAAGATTCTCTTAAGCGGAAATAGAGTTTTGAGAAGAAATATGTTATGGTTTAAAGTAAATTTATGGTTAAATATTTGTTTGAACTTGAATTTTTTTTATATAATAAAAATACAACATATATCATACCATATAAATGTTTTGTATTTTTCCAGATCAATTTGCTATTTTTAACTCATTAATTGTGTTTCTAGTATTTAAATTGGAATATGTGAAATTTGAACTGCAAGTACCTAAACTAATGCAATAAAATTTATCGAAAAATCACATTCACTATTTTGTGTCCATTTTTAGTTCTTATCCACTAAATTTAAATAAATGTTAAAAAATTATGTTACGACACTTCATCGGTAATGTGGAGATTAAGGGTTTTTAATTATAAAAAAATCAAATAAAGTCTAAAAAATACGAGACTTATCACAGTGTTATAATATTATACGTAGATACCATGATAAAATCTTGAAAATGTTTCGAGAAATTTATCATATAGAATGTTAAGAAATATGAGATTCTCTCAAGAGGAAATAGAGTTTGAGAAGGAATATGTTATGATTTAAAGTAAATTTATGTTTAAATATTTGTTTGAACTTGAATTTTTTTATATAATCAAAATACAACATATATCATTCCATATAATTTTTTTGTATTTTTCTAGACCCATTTGCTATTTTTAACTCATTAATTGTGTTTCTAGTATTTAAATTGGAATATGTGAAATTTGACCTGCATGTACTTAAAATAATGCACTAAAATTTATAGAAAAATCATATTCACTATTTTGTGTTCATTTTTAGTTATTGTCCACTAAATTTAAATAAATGTTAAAAAAATCATGTTACGACACTTAATTGGTAATATGGAGCTTAAGAGTTTTTTAATTATAAAAAAAATCAAAAAAAGTCTGAAAAATACGAGACTTGTCATAGTATTATAATATTATACGTATATACCATGATAAATTTTTTAAAATGTTTTGAGAAATTTTTGAAAATGTTTAATTTTTGAAAACAATAAAATTCAGCTAATTATTTCCAAATTGCCGCCTGTTTTTTTGACATGTATGATGAATTTCAGTTCAAGACTTTATATAGTTCTTGTTGGTTGTTGTGTATGATGAATTTTAGTTTGTGTTGTTTAAAAACTTAGTTTGTGCATGGTTTATTGTGTATCATTGTTTTTTATTAATTATAATTCTAATTTGGTATATTGGAGCCTTTGAATTTTTGGAAAATTTGTGAAACAACGAACATTTGGAGTTAAACCGAGTAAACATCCGAATACATATTCGTATTCGAAACATCCATTTTATATTCGTATTCGAGAACATCCGAATCCGTATTCGTATTCGAATTAAAATGCGGTAAATAATGCTATCCAAATTCGTTTCCATCCGTATCCGATCCGAACCCATCCCTACGTAAGGGGTAACTTCATCGTAAATCGCGCAAATCGCCTCGCCTGGCCTATCTCCGCCCAGCCCGGCAGGGGGAAACACACTACACAGACGCCTCGCCTCCCTCGTACCATCCGCCATGGACGATATTCCGGTGCTCAAAAGACCCAAGCTCCACAAGGACGAACACGAATCCGCCTCCGATGACTCTGCCGCTAAACCCCAACCCTCCGCCTCCCCCGCCGCCGAGCCGCCGCCGCAGCAGCAGCAGGAGGATATGTCGGAGGAGGAGATGCTCGCGCTCGTGGACCGCTGCAAGCGCGAAGTCGAGTGTTGCAAGCTGAAGCTCATGCACTACCACTCTCTGGTAATCGTCCCGTCCCGTCCTCCCTTCCCTCGGTTTTGAGTTGCGATCTTGGTCGGTTTTGATGGTGACCGTGCGTCGCAGCTGCACACCGCGGAGAAAAAGCTGACCCAGGCACAGGAGCGGCTGACCGAGGCGCAGGAGAGACTGACGCGGTATCTATATATCAAGCCGCGGGACAAGGGCCTCAATCCGTCCTCGCCGGAAATTAAGGCTCTAGTGCCCATGCCGCAGCCAGAGGCAAGACCGCTGCTTGTCATCCCGGAGACCAGCATCCGGCCAGCCCCGCTCCCAGAGCCCACGCCTGGGTTGAACAAAGTTTCCGCTCTGTCGTCTTCCTCACCACCAGTGTTGCCGGAGACAGTGATCGGTAATTTCTATTATTTTTTCTATTTTAGCAGAACTAGCATAAAATTCTGTATTTGTTCTGTTTACAGAAACGCAGCAGCGTGAAAACTTGATTCAGAACATGAAGAAATCGCCTGCAACCATGCTTAGGTTTCATAGCAGTACGGTAGTCTCGAGCCACCATAAAAGAAAGCTAAGGTGTCTTGAGCTATGTCCCGCTAATGATCAACTTGTTATTACCAGGTATGTTCCGCGGACTGTTTAATACTTTAATGCATGTTGCTATTGTGCTGATTATATACAAAGAAAGTACCAATGCTAAGTTTTCTGTAGTTTTAATTATATTCCATCGTTTTGTCAAATTTGTTTTTAATTTAGAAAAGGATGACGGAAATCTGTTATGATCTACTTTATCATTGTTTGTTATTGATGCTTTTGTTGGGCGCAAATATGCGCGTCGCAAAACAGCTGCCGCACAGCCAAGAGCTGGCGCACAGCAAGGGAAGGCGTCTAATGGCGTGGGTCCAAATAAATTAGTTACCTTAGTTTGAATAAAAGCAGAATTGGTTATCCCTTGATGTTAGGAGTTTGTTTCCTGGTTTGTAGCCTGATCTATAAAGGCCTAGTTGAGTCTGTTGGGATGTTTTATCCAGGAATTAAATCTTTCCCTAAGGGGGGCGAGATTACCTGGGTTCGGCTGGGCTTCTTGCCGGCGCCGGAGCTCCGGTGATCTCCCACCCGCCACCGTTCCACTTCTGTGATTGTTGATTGCTGTCTCCCTGTTTCCTGCATTCAGCAGTTCGGTTGAGAGGGTTAAATCGGTATCAATTTGGTATCAGAGCCAACTGGAACATCGACAACATGTCCGGTTCCATACAAGATCCGGGGACCATGACCGCTGACGAGAAGCTCGACTTCCTCATGGGGGCAGTGACGCGGCTGATGGGACAAATGACGACGATGAACGGCCGCCTGGATGCCCATGACAGAAGGTTGGCCCTGGTTGAACGCGTTCCCGGCGATCTGAAAGAAATCGCCCCTGCTGGCCAAGACACCAACAGCGAGGTCCTATCCATTCAAGGGGGTCGTGTTGGCGGGACAGGAGGACAGGAGGGGGTGCGGGCGATAGGAGGAAGACCAGGAGATGATCTCCTCTATGCTGGCCGCTGGGAACAAGGGGGCGCCCGAGGTGGTGGCGGCAGGAACATACAGGAGGAAGGGGGCAGAGGTGGAGTGGCCGGGGCCGCTCGGATGAGGGAGGGTACCGGCGACCGAAATTAAATTTTCCCACCTTTACGGGGGAATCAGATCCCTTGACATGGGTGAATAAGTGTGAGACATACTTTCGGGGCATGCGAACCATGGCAGAGGAGAAGGTGTGGATTGCCTCACTTCACTTGGAAGGGGTGGCAGCAGAATGGTATTATAGTCTGGAGAGGGACAATGGGGTGCCGTCCTGGCCAAGGTTCGTGGATTTTATTCACATGCGCTTTGGACCGCCCCTGCGTCATAATGGGTTGGCAGAACTGAAGGATTTGTATAGATCAGGCACAGTGGAAGAGTATGAACGCCAATTCTCATTACTGCTTTGCCACTGTGATGATTTATCACCGCAACAACAGGTCAACTTGTTCACAGCAGGATTGGGTGAACCCCTGCGTACGGACGTAGAACTGCAGGCCCCAACACATCTGCAGACTGCTATGAGTTTGGCGCGATCTTATGAACGCAGGGAGTCACTAGGGACCACAGGGAAGGCGGGGCCCCGATCCCAAGCTGCAGCGCCCAAAGAGGGATTACGGGACAGCCGGCAATGGCGGGACAGCAGAACAAACCACGCTTCAAGCGGCTGTCTCCGGAGGAATTAGCAGCAAAAAGGGCGAAGGGGGAGTGTTATAATTGCCCAGAAAAATATACTGCTGATCATAAGTGTAAGGCTAAAGGGATATATTTGTTGGAATTGGAAGACGAGGAAGATGAAGGGGAGGCAATGGAAGACTTGGGGATATCACTCCACGCCCTCACAGGGATTGACATCAGCAGTACAATGAAGCTCCATGTGACTATTCGGGGCGAGAGTTTGGTGGCACTGGTCGACACGGGCTCCACACACACCTTCATTCAGGAAGAGGTGGCGTCTCGGCTAGGTCTACAAGTCGAGCCACGGCCAGGCCTCTCTGTTCGCGTGGCAAATGGGGATTACGTTTGTAGTAACGGCATATATACCAAACTACCGATCACCATCGACACGGAGCTGTTCGACATCACTTGCTACGGCTTGGCCTTGGCTGGGTTTGATCTAGTGCTGGGAGTCCATTGGTTGCGGTCCCTGGGACCCATCCTATGGAACTTCAGTGCTCTGTCAATGGAGTTTTGGCGCCATGGCCGGTCGGTACGTTGGGTGGGAGTGGGCGCACCGACCCCTCAATGTGCAGCACTGACAGAGGCCCGCGACGTGCTGAGCGCCCTCCTCGAATCCTACACCGACATTTTCGAGGAACCGCGCGGCCTGCCTCCACCACGTCGACATGATCACCGCATTCGACTTCTCCCGGGGACACCGCCGGTGGCAGTGCGACCGTATCGGTATCCTCAACTCTTAAAAGATGAAATTGAGCGCCAATGTGCTGATATGTTGAAACAGGGTATCATTCGCGAATGCACGTCGGCATACTCGTCTCCGGTCCTATTGGTGCGGAAGGCGGACAAGACATGGAGATTTTGCGTCGACTACCGCGAGCTGAATATAAAAACGGTGAAAGATAAGTTTCCGATTCCGGTGGTGGATGAGCTCCTCGATGAGCTTCGGGGCGCTCGTTTCTTCACCAAGCTTGACCTCCGCAGCGGCTATCATCAAGTTCGGATGCATCCCGATGATGTGGAGAAGACGGCCTTCCGGACACATCAAGGGCACTTTGAGTTCCTCGTCATGCCGTTTGGGCTCACTAATGCACCGTCGACATTTCAGGCGTTGATGAATGAGATATTGAGGCCGTATATTCGGAAATTTGTATTGGTTTTCTTTGATGACATTCTGGTTTTAGCACATCCTGGGCAGCACACTTGCAACATGTGAAACAGGTGTTTGACATCATCAGGACACACAAGCTAGCCCTCAAACAGTCCAAGTGTTCGTTTGGGATGACGTCCGTCACCTATTTGGGCCACATTATATCAGATCAAGGAGTTGCCATGGACCCAGAGAAGATTTCAGCCGTGGAGTCTTGGCCACAGCCCCATTCATTGCGGGCTCTGCGCGGTTTCCTTGGCTTGACAGGATATTACCGCAAATTTATCGCAGGTTATGGGACTGTGGCAGCACCTCTTACAGCCCTACTAAAGCGCGAGGCTTTCCGGTGGTCGGAGGAGGCTCAAGAGGCATTTCTTCAGCTCAAACAGGCCCTAATGACAGCACCACTTCTGCAGATGCCTGATTTCACGTCTCCATTCGTTGTGGACTGCGATGCATCTGGATCTGGGTTTGGTGCGGTGCTGCATCAAGGGGACGGGGCGATTGCTTATTTTAGCCGAGCAGTCGCACCCCATCATCAGAAGTTGCCGGCATATGAAAGGGAATTAATCGGGCTGGTCAAAGCAGTCCGCAACTGGAGACCGTATTTGTGGGGACGTGCATTTCTAGTTCGGACTGACCACTATAGCCTCAAATTTCTATTAGACCAACGGCTGTCGACAATTCCGCAGCACACATGGGTCAGCAAGCTCTTTGGGTATGACTTTTCAGTGGAGTATCGTCCAGGAAAACTGAATGGAGCTGCGGACGCCTTGTCCCGTCGAGAAGAGGACACGGCAGCCCTTAACATGATATCAGCACCACATTTTCAGTTGTTTGATAAATTACGTGAGGAGGCGGACAGTGATACACAAGTGGCTGAACTTCAAGCCAAAGTGCGGGACGGCCAAGCAAAAGAAGGGTGGACAATTGCAGATGGGTTGTTGCTCTTCAAGGGCAAGGTTTTTGTTCCTACAGCTTCTTCCATATGGCCACTAACTCTGGCCGCTGCACATGATTGTGGACATGAAGGGACTGAGAAGACGCTGCATCGATGGAGGGCGACATTCTACAGTCCTAGAGCAAACAGCAAGGTTCGGGAGTTTGTGCGGGGCTGCTTGACCTGTCAAAAAAATAAGACCGATCATCTTCATCCGGCCGGGTTACTGCAACCTCTACCAGTACCATCGGAGGTTTGGAGCGATATATCGATGGATTTTGTGGAGGGATTTCCTAAAGTGGGAGGCAAATCAGTAATCCTAACAGTGGTGGATAGATTTTCCAAGTTCTCTCATTTTATCCCGCTCGGACACCCCTATACCGCGGCATCAGTGGCCAAGGTGTTCTTTGAGGAGATTGTCAGACTACACGGGATCCCTTGTTCCATTGTGAGTGATCGGGACACAGTCTTCACGAGTTTATTCTGGTCCGAATTGTTCCGCCTTGCGGGAGTTAAATTATTGATGAGTTCCGCATTTCACCCACAAACAGATGGGCAGTCGGAGGTGGTTAATAGAGTCATTGTGATGTACCTCCGCTGTTTGGCAGTAGACAGGCCGAAATCATGGTTGCAGTGGCTACCATGGGCAGAATATTGCTATAATACATCTTATCAAACGACGGTCAAGTGTTCCCCTTTCCGCATTGTATATGGGCGGGAACCCCCGACACTCAGATCATATCAACAGGGAACAGCACGGGTGGCGGCGGTGGACAGGCAACTAATGGCCCGGGATGAATTTCTAGAGGACATTAAGAATCGGTTGCTGCAAGCGCAAGTCACTATGCAAGCCACCCATGACAAACGTCGAAGGGATGTCCATTACGACGTGGGGATTGGGTTTGGTTGAAGCTACAACAACGGTCAGCAGTGGGTGTCACCATGGTGGCGCCATCCAAGTTGGGACCGAAGTTTTATGGACCGTATCAAGTGCTGCAACGCATTGGGGAGGTGGCTTACAAATTAAAGTTGCCACCAAAGGCACGTATTCATAATGTTTTCCATGTAGCACTATTGAAGAAATTTGAAGGGGAAGTGCCGCAGGAGGTAGTACCCCTGCCACAAATCCTTCACGGCAAGGTTCTACCGACACCATCAAAGGTGATCCGGGCACGCCTGAATAGAGGAGTTGGGAGTTATTGGTCCAATGGCTGGGTCAAGCGGCTGCAGATGCATCATGGGAACAATTGGAGGATTTTAAACATCGTTTTCCAGAAGTACAGCTCGAGGACGCGCTGTTTGTTGGAGACGGGGGTAATGTTATTGATGCTTTTGTTGGGCGCAAATATGCGCGTCGCAAAACAGCTGCCGCACAGCCAAGAGCTGGCGCACAGCAAGGGGAAGGCGTCTAATGGCGTGGGTCCAAATAAATTAGTTACCTTAGTTTGAATAAAAGCAGAATTGGTTATCCCTTGATGTTAGGAGTTTGTTTCCTGGTTTGTAGCCTGATCTATAAAGGCCTAGTTGAGTCTGTTGGGATGTTTTATCCAGGAATTAAATCTTTCCCTAAGGGGGGCGAGATTACCTGGGTTCGGCTGGGCTTCTTGCCGGCGCCGGAGCTCCGGTGATCTCCCACCCGCCACCGTTCCACTTCTGTGATTGTTGATTGCTGTCTCCCTGTTTCCTGCATTCAGCAGTTCGGTTGAGAGGGTTAAATCGGTATCATTGTTATTATCATTTTTATCATCCGAATTTTAAAATTTGAGCCTTACTTGCACATGTTTAATTATCATTATTTCTAATAAAAAATGATCTTCTCTTAAGTCGGATTGCTTTCTTGTGTTCCTGTGTGAGGTGAGTATGAACCTAAAATGGATTCTCTTTCAATTTGGTTACAATATGAGAATGAAATTTATTTACCTGCAATGCAGGATGCTATCAATGATATGGTTGTAAATTGGGGAGTTACAAGTAATACACTATTTTTCGATGGATATGCTTATTTAATTCTTGAGTTTTGGTTGTTTATTTGACATCCAATCACCTAGGTTGTGGCAGGTTAAAATACACAATTCAATTAAATAACCACGAATTTCTCTTTACATTTGCCATTTTCAGAGCTTTAATCTCACATTCTTGTGATGCAGCGCATTAGATGGAATTGTTAATCTGTGGCAAGTGCAGCCAAAAGGGTGAGTCTCGTATTACTCCGATTTCTTATCATGCTTATTCTCCCTTTTATTTCTAGAAACTTTTGCTTGGCTTGCAACACAAATAGTGATTAAATTGATTCAATACTTTTTTGACAGAGCGCATGACAGTAATTATTGTGGAAGCTTAGTTAAAAACCCACCTTCACCTCTTCTATATTACATAGCACAAAAGCCAAGTCAATTACCAAATTCTTTTACTCTTCCAAGTTCCATCTTTGCATCACCTCACATCATGCAATTCCACAACACCAATATGTTAAACTCATCATCTTACCAAGTGGCATGGGGAACACTTATATGGTTTCATGCAATTCTACTATTATTAGCACTCAATGACTTCTGACTCCCTGAACTTATATGGTATTTATCCAAAATTATGTTTATGTGGCAATATAATACTGGGAATTGATGTAGCTGCAGGACGCTATAAACATATGATCTTCCTGGAACCACATTTTGTCCGGTTGGTTTTTACAATCACATTTTTACTTGCAGACCATCCATCTCCTTGCTTAGCACAACAGGTTGCTTTTCTCCTAAGCATAAGTGGCCTGAAGATGTAGCCTGGCATCCAAATGGTGACACAATTTTTGCTGTGTATAGTGCTGATAATGACGACTCTCAGGTTTCAGTGATGAATCGTAACAAAAGACAAGTAAGAACTCGATTAAAAGTAACACACTCATTGCTTGTTATAATACTTATTCAATATTAACACTCATTGCTTGTTATAATACAACCTAATTGCTTCCACGGATAGTATAGATCCATGTAGCTCTATCTGTTTAACTTTTTTTAAAAAAGTTAACCAGTAGGAGAGGCTCCTACTGAAGGTTATATTAAAACAAGTGGTCTAAAAGACCGAAAAGTTACACGGGAACATGAGGGAGGGGGAGTAGAGAGGAAAGGGTGGTAAAACTAGAGTTGATTAAGCCAACTAAGCAGGTGAGACTTGTGCTCTTTCAGAAATCTGACAGGTTGGATGTGGCAGACTGATAACAAATATAATGGCACCTGAAGGACTTTTCCTGGTGGCCTTTATCTTTCTGCACATTTGATTCTAAAATTCATCTTAAAGGTTGAATCAGATTGCCACAGAGATAGGAATTAGAGAGGTGGCCTTTTAAGTTATTCATGTTCTTAGCGTCACCTCATACCATGCAACTTATTGATAGCTAAATGCCTAAATTTTTACTGTTTTTTTATGCTTTAAGCTATGATGATTGGCTGCTGATACTGTCTACCTCAAATCAACAATCATAGCACACAAATCAAGTCTTTTTAAACGGTCACACCGAAGTTATAGATTATGTGACTGTCTTTTCCTGTTTTACTCTGGAGCAAGGAGGTATCAAGGGACTACTGTAACGTTTTCATGTCATGTAAAATATTGAAGAATTCATGATGATTGTTTTTAGTGTATATTATGACCTTCTGTGCTTTTTTAATGAGTAATATCAAGGGACTACTTTTTATTGGAACATTACTAAATGGTGATTCATAAACGTTTCTCCTGAAACAGAAGAAAGTTACTTTTCTACCAGCGAAGCCTCATACCAAGGGAATCATTAACAACATAAATTTCATGCCCTGGTCTGATGTATGCTTCGTGACTGGTGGAAGTGACCATGCTGTCATACTTTGGCAAGACAAAGATGATTCATGGAACCACAAGAAAGTGCACAACGAGTTGCATTCTTCTGTTGTCATGGGTGTTGCTGGATTACAACAGAGAAATACAATATTATCAGTTGGCAGTGACAAGAGGATTATAGCGTTTGATCTGGCTGCTGAAAGGACAGAGTCTAAGAACCTAATTGATAGCAAATGCATGAGTGTATTACCAAATCCGCGTGATTTCAATTTATGCATGGTACAAACAGCGTAAGTAAAACTCAAATGTGATTTATAGGTTACTGATTGGTTGGGTTTCATTCTACATTTTTAGCTATCAGCATAAGTAACATGCTGATACAGAAGCTTGTGATAGTTCAAGCTTTCCAATTAGAGCGCAAGATCCTGTTTACAAAGTTCAATGTATCAATCAATATCATGTAATTATTACATGAGGTCTTACGTATAGGCTGTTTCCTGTGGTGCCCTTGTGATGCTTATGCAGCATTCTGAACCTTATATATGCCTTTGTTTGTTTGTTTGTTCTGTGACAGGGCGCCAGGAAGGCAGCTTCGATTGTTCGACATTAGGCTTTGGCAGACTGAAGTTCATGCAGTTGGTTGGAAACAAGAGAGCAGCGAGTCTCAGTCAGCTCTTATAAGCCAGTCATGGTCTCCTGATGGGTGGTATTTATCATCTGGGTCTGCAGACCCTGTGATCCACATCTTTGACATCAGATACAATGGCCAGAATCCCTGCCAGTCGGTCCAAGCGCACAAGAAGCGGGTCTTTAAGGCTCTGTGGCACCAAACAGCCCCGGTTCTAACCTCTATATCATCGGACCTTAACATTGGAATCCACAAATACTCGTGAGAGACCTGCCTTTTTTGTGCAATGAATCACCAACCTTTTGTGAATGTAACCGATAGCCGATAGGCCTTCCAGTTCCAGTTGGATGGTTTGCTTCTGTTAATTGCGCCTGTGCATTTTGAGCTACAAGGACTGAGTCTGCTAAGCCATTGGGGAGCCAGCAGATGAATGTTTTGCCCTTATTACTTGTAAAAACTAGATGGGGAATCCCATATATGTTGAAAGCTACTGTGCACAAAGCTCATTTTGGTGCATCACAACTATGTCCACGTAAGTTGTATGAAGTGAAAAGTTCAGTTTAATCTGTTTGTGTTCTGGATACTAAACTGTCCATGTCTCCGTCGTCACTGCTGGAGAAGCACTCCTTCGTATAGATTCTAGACTAGACGAAACAACCTGCTGCATACATATGCTTCTTTCGATTAACTTCACCTCTGCTTTCCTTTTTCTCCCTCAAGAACACCCCAGCATCATATCTCGATGTATCCATAATTCTGCATTTTTGTTTTGTTTCAGTTGGGTAAGGTGACATTGGATTTATATTCTGTTGGTCTTGAGAGTTTTTCTGAATGAATAACAAGAGAATTTTCATTTCATAGTTTCTGCGTTTCACGTCTCTCTCGGGAAATGACTGCTTGTTTCCCTGCATGCGATGCGAGCTGCCTCCCGATCTCCTCCTCTCGTCTCCGGCGATTACTATGAAATTTCGATCAACTTACGAGGACGGATGAAGCGTGCTATATAAAAAAGCTCAATCCTTTCCCTCCCATCGCATCCCATCACGGAGAGCTTTCCCCTCAACTTGTTCCTGTCCGTTTCGATTCGGTCCATCTTATCCATCGGCCGACCATGGCGGCGGCGCGTGAACCGGAGGTGATCCGGGACAAGGCGGCGATGCGCGCATGGTCGCGCCGCCGCCGCGCCGAGGGCAAGACCGTCGCGGTCGTCCCCACCATGGGCTACCTCCACCAGGGCCACCTCTCCCTCGTCTCCGCCGCCGCCGCCTCCGCCGATCCCGTCGCCGTCGTCGTCACCATCTACGTCAACCCCAGCCAGTTCGCTCCCACGGAGGACCTCGCCATCTACCCCTCTGATTTCGCCGGTGACCTCCGCAAGCTCGCCTCCACCGGCGTCGTCGACGCCGTCTTCTCCCCACCTGATCTCTACGACCGTGGCACCGGCCGCCGCGCCGCCGCCTCCGGAGGCGCGGTCTCCTGCCTGGAGGAGGAGGCTGGAGATGGCCACGAGACTTGGGTTCGGGTGGAGCGGCTGGAGAAGGGGTTGTGCGGGGCCAGCCGCCCCGTGTTCTTCCGGGGCGTGGCCACCATAGTCTCCAAGCTGTTTAATATCATCGAGCCGGACGTCGCTGTGTTTGGGAAGAAGGATTATCAGCAGTGGCGCATCATTTGCCGGATGGTAACAGATCTGTCAAATTTTCTTTTTGTACATATGTGCTTTGGTCACTAACAACAATTTCAAGGCTTCTGAACAAAGAGATTTAGCTGATGGTAACAGACAAGAAGGAATTTCTGTGTTCATCAACTACAATTTAGTCTAGATGTTACCAAAAGGGGAAAAAGATCTTGTTTGCCATGAAATGTTTTGCTGAAACGCAATATGAATACTCAATGCAAGATAATTGGCCTTTGACATTGTTCGTTTGGATCTATTCCAGTGGTTACTGCTTCTTGCCAAGGGCCAACTTGATACACGCACAAGTGGTATTTCAGTATTTGCCTTTTATTGTCTTATTGACCATTTGAAAACCTGAAACATAATTTATTTTGAATTGATGTTCTAATGCATACCTTTTTTAATTCAGTTCTTTTGATGCTTCAGTGACACTTTGAACTGTAATTCTGTTGGCGCAGAGTTCTTTTCAGTTGGTCCTTTTACTTAGATATGCTTGTGTTGTTTTTCAGGTTCGTGATCTTGATTTTGCCATAGAGATAATAGGATCAGAAATAATGCGAGAAGCTGATGGTCTTGCCATGAGCTCCCGCAATGTGCACCTATCGCCTGTGGAAAGGGAAAAGGTTTGCCTTTTACTGTATTTCAGAATCAGTTTCCACAAAAAAATCTCCCTTCTGCTATTCAGTTCTAGCTTCTATGCCGTTTTCAACAATTGATTATAATTCCCTGGAACTTTTTTGTCAAATGAAATTATCAATAATTATTCTGAATGTTTGCACATGTATGCATTGGTCGTTCAGTATTCCTTCTGTATTACAACACATCAGGAAGATGATGATAGTCTTAAATGCAAAATTGTGTCCCAGTGTTGGGCAGTTGCTGCTGGCAGTTTTGAGATTTGCTGTAATTAAGCTTTGCTGCACTTCCAACGACATGCCAATTGCTGTTATTTATTTTGTAGGCATTATCCATTAATAGATCACTGGTGGATGCAAGAACTGCCGCCTTGAAGGGAAACACCGACTGTGAACAAATACGAAATAAAATAGTACAGACACTGACAGAAACCGGCAGTCAGGTTGACTATGTTGAGGTAATGTAATTTTTAGCTCCAGACAGAAAAATTCAGTATAATATATTTATTATGTACCACGACTGCACGCACTGGCACAGTACTGACTTGATTAAAAAAATCTCTCTAGGAACATTTCTGGTCAGCTAGCTAGATTGTTTTGATTTGATGTTGAGTGAGCTTGTGGTGTCAATGCAGATTGTGGAGCAAGAAAGTTTGATACATGTGGAAAGGATCGACGGCCCTGTGGTCATTTGTGTTGCTGCGTGGTTTGGAAAGGTTAGGCTGATCGATAATATCGAAATCGATACACGAACCTGATGTTTTAAGGATTGATTCACTTGTTGTCTACTGTGACATTGGCACTGTATTTCCATCAAACATTCGTCCTTTGGACTAACATCAGGGCATTTTACGCAAGATAAAATTAGGGACATCTTTGAACCACTTTTGAAAAATCTATGACACCGAGACGGAAAGGAAATGTGGTGATTGTCTCTCTTGTCCTGTCTAGTGTATGTGATCTTGTCTCCTCTCGTCCTTGACTAACATGTATAAGAGATTGTCAGAAAAAATCCATAATTCCGTGAACATGTAGATATAGAAATCCATAATTCGAGAAGCAGTATCACGTTGGACAAGTTTTTGGACAAGATTCAGCCATTTCTGAAACCACTTATTACGTTTCTCCAATCTTATTATCGTTCTGAATAAGATTTCCCCACAAGGAAAATGAAAACTACAAGGATGGAGCAGGCTGCGAAACGGTGCTGCTTTTTGCGAGAACCGGACTCTGCTGCTGGACGCCCGCCAGATACAGTGGGGTCTGCATTTCTATCAGGCGAGATATCTGCCAAACAGACGCATACCAGAATTAACGGTCGCAATCAAACAACGTGGAAACATGGCTAGCTAGCAATTGAATACAAACATGTTGAGAAAGTAACGAGACATGCTTTTATCAATGTTGAAACTTGGCCAAGCAATTGGCACAAACAGGTTCAGAAAATAATGTCAGTAATATCCATAGCTTATATGTGTTGTGTTCCTACGTTTAGAATGCATAAAATTGCTTAATGGGTATAAGGAGTTATAACCCTGCATTTAGTAAACAGAGAAGGAAATCCAACCCACAATGCTAACGGTACTTCATTAGTACCTTTGAATTATCTCAAGCAATCAGCGAAATTGGTAAATAAAAAGGTTCAATGTCTTTTACTTACCGCCCTACGGAACGCAAACATCTCTTCTTGGCCAGACAAAATCGACACAAGGCCTCTAGGAGAAGGTCCTGCACCAACATTACCTTCTGCTAAAACATCTCTCCTAAGCTTTGTCCCTTCGGCTTCAGTTTCAAACTGAAAACTGCATAATACGACCTCCCATGTTAAGAATCATTCTCAAGTCAGTTGGAACTTAAATGTGCTGCATTCCAAAGCATTACAGAAAACTGGAAGCATCATGTACAACTGTTTTTAAAACATTTTGTTTAAGATAGTTTCAATCCTAAGTAGCAATATCCAAAATATAGTTACCAAAGTACAAAACACATTTTTATTACTGTAGGGCTGAGTATTCCTTAAGAACCCACATGACCAGTTATCATGTTACTTCGAAATGTAAGAAGTTATACAAGCTACACATATTCTGTTCAAATGTACATTACTCCAATTTTAGAGGATCATTAAAGGTTACTGAGGTTCAATTTTGTGGTTCATAGGACAGTGGATCCAAGTATAAACGCAAGCATTACCTCTCTAAGTCAAAAAGAGTTCCTTCATCTGTTCCTTGGAAAAGATCATCAATGGACAAGGAAGCTAGACATATAAGACGGCAGTGATGATTGTACAGCTCATCAATAAGGGTGATAAATCTTCTTGCCTAAATTATACATAATATTACGAATCAATGATAATAAATTCTTCATCCAACACAAAGATAAACACCCAAAACATAAGCATCCCGTATAATTGTTAACTGCTGAATGCCATGACTACTCCCAAGATAGATTATTTTAATTAGTACTGGGGTATATGAATCCAGAAGGTTCTGGAATTGGTACTTCAGCATCAAATATACTAATCCAGCCTCCCCTTTGTTTATTTGCATTTATTTGTATTACATTACTTTTCTAATTTGCCACCCACTTCCATAGTTCCATTCCATGTCAGCCAGAAAACCGCAGACTGGCAAAACCAGGCAGGGTTAAGAGATCTGTTGTAGTAAATTCAAGGGGCATGATGTCTGGTTTTGAAGTTTAGATGTTAACTGGACATGATTATAAGAATACAAGTTCAGGGGGTGGCATAACATGACTCTTTTTTCTTGTAGCTAGTCTTTCCCACGATAGGTTCTCTTCCAATGTTTTACATTAAATCCAATCATGTAATGTCACACTCTGAATGCATAACAAGGTTTTGAAAAACTAAAAGAATCAGAAAAGGCGATGGAAGAAGAAATACTTTGTCACGAATCTTCATACTCATAGCTGGAATATCCGATATGAAAATTGTATGGTAGCTCCTGGCTATTGCTATATAATCTGCAGCTCCGACCTGAGTATTACAAATATGCCTGAATGTAAGAAGGTTAAAAAGATGAATACTGCATCATTTTTTTGTCAAGCCAGCAGTGCCACGATCATTGATCATATAGTTTCTCCTTATCTACTTGCATTATACATAAAATTAAATTAAGAGAACAAGATATTACTGGACGGCCACATAGATACTCGAAGTCAAACCTTGCCACACCATCACAACTTTTAGGAATCTCAAGAGACCTGTTCATATAACTTCAAGGTTAAATTTAGTTCATTTTCAATGGTATAGATGCTTTGTGCTATGGACACACCTCCCAAACATTACAGGAATGGTGACCGAAGTAATGTTTCCTCCTTTTTGATTAGTTATGTCAAGCCACATAGCCTCATACATATGCCGAGTGTCAGAAGTGAGAGGCCAAAATAGTGAATCTGCAGATAAGGTAGAAAACTATTAGTTGTTACATGAAGATAAACTTATTGAATATGCAATGCAGGTCTAATATAATATAAACATACAGGTATCCAGAAAAAGAATACACCTAACAAGTTTCACATTGGAGTTTTTTAGGGGTTCCTACCATACTAGATCATTTCAGTTACAAAATGTAGTTTAATGGTATATTGGGATTTGCCAAAAGAAATAGATTGAAGCTCTATGCTGGCAAATATACTTGATATAACTAGTGAGAATGCGAGCCAGGATTGATGAATTATCAAACTCAGGGTACAGAGACCTACAGCAAGATTTTAAGTCCAGCGACCACATTAGAACAAGGGAAAAAAATTAAGAGCATGTCAACAGTCAACTAGAAGATTCTGCAAAATAAATTAAAGCTATCGAAAATCATGTGATATGCTCATCTCAACTTATCAACACTAAATGATCTCCAAAAAACTAAAAATTTGCACATTAGGGATACTAGTATCATAAAAGCTACTTATTTTTATCTCCAGAAGATGAAAAACAGAGGTTTATCATTTTATCCAGGCGAACTGTCAAATATTTCATATGCTGCTAGTACAGCTAGAGGTCAACCTGAGTTAAGCTGTCTGTTGGAATGAGGCGACGGTAATCTGTTTCAGTTCCAACAAAAATCTTATTGCAGTTCTCATCCAACTTCGATAATAAGTCAAGGAAAATTTCTTGCTGCATCCCATCCTACAAGAACAACAGAGAAGAATGAAAATATCAAGTTTTCGATAAAATATAAATGGAGAAAAATTGGGGATCCAGTGGGTCCATACACTGAACAAATAAAGGACAAAGAAGAATAATCACAAAAGACCTGCCTGATTCAGATCTTCAGGTGCTTTATTACTGTTGAAACCAGTACAGTTCCTGTGCTTAACAATCTGCTGAGAATGCCAGACAAGGCCACAACAGCAAATACATCGATAGTCTGTGTAAATGCAATTTGTCAGTACATTAAAACTACTATGGGTCGCAGAGATTATGATAGACGCAGCATGCAGGTAGAGTAGCAAAAAGATTCCAAAGTGCATATGATATACCTCACATTACAGCAAGAAATTGAGGTTGATTTTATTAAGAGGTATCAGCCTCAAGTAAGCTTACTCAGAAAAAAATGCCAATTCACTTGAGCATTACAAGACAGTAATATTTACCACCAGTACATTAACTGACACAAAACAATTGTCTTCCATACTTGCGATCAGATAGTTGTTATATAACAGACCTGTTAGAAAACTTATATAATGCAAAACAAAAGAGTAATCACAACAAGATTATCCTTTATTTATTTTTGTAATCACAACAAATTGCTAAATCTCAGATTGATCTAATAAACAGGCTGCCAAATTCTGTGGAAGAAATGCCAAATCTCCTTTTAAGAAGAATAACAGTCAGGTAAAGGACATGAACACTAAATTTCTTCAGGTACCTGTATCTCGTCAAAGCATAGAATGCTTGCTCCACTTTTATTTGTTTGTCTATCAACAAGAAATTTATCAGCAACAGCTAAAAGGATATGCTTTTGATGTGTATCTTGTTTGTACTTCTCTTCCCCGATCAACCACTCCTTGATTTTTCCATCGAAAGGGAGGTTTGATATCCAACTGAAAGCACTCGATTCTGTAGACTTGTCATCATTACGTTTCTTCCAGATGTCATGCATATGGTCATGTATTTCAAGCATAGCCTGCCCAAACAGAAATCAACATTATTCAAGTACGCTAAGTCAACTAAATATGATAGTAACCATCCAATAAATTAGTTCACAGAACTCTGCTTCTGCCAGCATGCAAAGCCACAGCTAAGTATATGAGTTCAGTTCGACATCCAAGTTGCTCAATAAATAATAGATCCAATTCTGAGAATGCGACTCCAACATGGTCACTGTGTGCGTCTGTCATGAGCCATTAAATATTTCCAAAAAAGTGTTCTCCAAACATAACAGCTATATTATGACTGAATGAACAATCTATCAAATATCATGAATAGTCGTCTCATACAATTTACCTCATGAAAGTGGAATCTTCTCCTGTGTTTGATAAGACCTTCTGTGGCTCCATAAAACATGTCCATCAACATTGTCTTCCCTATGTCGCAAATTGTTCCGTAAATTTAGTATAAGATAAGGACAATACTAATATGAATGGCAAATGATGAGTGCTTTAATAAGAACATATCAGAATGTACCAGGAGAAGAATTAGTTATACATAATTGAACCTTGTTAGGATATTAATAGAATGATGTGATCCAACCATAGTCCATAGTAGGAAAGAAAACTAATTATAAGCATGGATAAAGTTATTGGTTAGCTTACCACTTCCAACATTCCCGTAAAGATAAATTCCTTTCGGAGCAATAGGGGCAACTGGTTTCTGGCCAACCAAGGTATCCAGTTTCTTCTCTCGGTTCAAGTATGAGACCCATTTCCCAACTCCAGGTTCTATATTTCGTCTTCTTCTCCTGAAATTTGATCACCAAGTGGCAAGTCAAACAAGTGAACAACAGTCGTGCAACACATGAAACAAACAAAATTATCTGCTTCGTTACATTGTTCTTGGAATGCATACACGATGTTTTAGTCTAGGAAAAATTCCAGTGTGTATATTATATAGCATCATTTTTCTATCTTCAGTTTAATTTTATTGGAGGAGTTGAGTACTTGAGTTGGTAGTCAATAGTCGGTGACAGAAGTATATGAATAAGTAAAAGGGATAATAGAGCTTCCTCTATTTGCACGAATGCTTACTGGAAATATCACTGTGGGGAAGAGAATATACATTCATAATACATGGCAACAATGTAAAGTGAGGAGCTATACATGTGGAACTAAATGTTTATCCGGTGGATAGAATTTCAGCCATAAGAAGAATATATTACCTTGATACCAACTTGTCAAGAAAACTCCTTTTGTCATCTATCCACACACCATCACGCTGTTTATCCTCAGCTTCTTGAAGAAGAAGCCTTCGCCTTTGTTTCTCCCTGGTATTTTCCCACATAGATAGCCTTGCCTGAAGTTGATATAAAAGCAGAGCAGAGGTGATGAAATAATCTATTCTTACTTCTTACTGGACAGATATGCATGAAAAGGTAAGTGGCTAAATATTGAACAGGAAGCACTGCACGTGCGACTTACATGGTAATCCTCCATTTCCATCTCATACTGCTCAAGTCGTCTAAGTAAGCTGTCAAGCTGAGTTGCTACATTTTCCTGGTAAACGTCGTGCTGGAGTTTACCTTGGTTCACCAGATCCCTGTAGAGCGTGAGAGGACCTTCATATAGAACACGAGAGTAGGATGAGAATAAAAACCAAGACAAGAGGTCGCATGCTGATGCAACTGGCCGGATTTTAGATGAAATCAGTGATCGCAAACGGAAGCACGATGTTGAATTGCAGCCATCGGAAAAATATATGATCGGCAGGCAGCATACTGGAGTAGGACGACGACGACGACATAGTCCGGTCCCCCCACTTTTGCGGGTGACCAAGCAGCTAGCAGGATTGGAGATGGCGTAGGCGGGTACCTGGTTTCCGGGCGTGATCGGAGGCGCCCGTCCCTGGACTCGCCTCGCCGTGGAGCAAACGGGCGGAGGCCAGCGGATGCGGCGGCGCATCGCGGGCGACGGCGGCGAGGAAGGAGGCTAGGGATCGGCGAGCGATCCCGCGGTGCAGAGTGCTCCGTATCATCGGCGATCGGGGGCAGGGAGGGGTGACGTCGGTCCGCAATAACCGTTGGGCGTTGGCGAGAGGCGACTGGCGAGAGGGGAGGTGACGCGGCCCGTCTCGTCGCCGCAAGCGAAAGGGAAAGTCCTCAACTGAACTGCCTTCCGTACAATGATACAAAGGCCCGGCCCATTCCCCGTTCCTGCCGGCGAATTAGTTTCACTATACAATCTATATTAATACTCTGTTTATTTGATATTTTATATATTACTATGTTTTTATTTAAACTTTATTAAAACTAGATAAGTTTAACTTGAAAGTTAAAACAACGGGTGATGTGAAACGGAGGTAGCTCTAGCCTCTAGCTAATTAAGGTGAGGCCGGCCGGCCGGTCTCCTAGCTAGTTATGATATGATATGATCCCTGCTGCTTGGGTATATATGTCGGATCGGAATTAATATAATCTCTACTATATAAAAGAGACTACTGGTCGTCCGTCCGCCCGTGCGCACCGCGCGCCTCCCTCCCCGCGACCGCGCGCAGCGCGCCATCCTCCCCGCCTCGGCCCAATAGGCCTGCCCGCCTCGGCCCATTACGCGCCCGCTGCCCTCCCGTAACCCTACCTTCCGCAGCCACCTCTAACGCCGACGCCGCCACCCCGCCAGCGCCGCCACGCCCATCCGGCCTTCGCCGACCCAGCCCCTAGCCTCGCCGCCACTACAACGCGCGTGTGGACTGGGCGCAGGGCTAGCGCCGCCACGCCCGCCAGCGCTCGGATCTCGACCCGCGCCACCCGCCATGAAGACTGGGTGCGGGGTACCTCCGGCGACCGAGCATAACCCACGGCTCGCCTCCCACGTTCGTTTGACCATGCACAACCGTCCGCCATGAACACCTTCATAAGCCCCATCACCCATCACCCATCACCCCCGAACCTCAGCACCCATCACCCTTCACCCAACCTCAGCACCCATCGCCGTTCGGACCCTCGGAAAGCAACCCTGACAGCGCCGAGGTAAGTGAGAAGAACACTCCTTCTATTTTCCCTCTGTAAGACCCTCAACTAACCCTAAGAACCCCCTGTTGATCTTCGCTTTCACCCGAAACCCTAGACAAAAAACCACAAACCCCGCCTATGGAACCCTTCGAGTAAGAACAGAACAGAACAGAAAAAAAAATGTCCGACTCAGAAATTAGGGTTAGGGTTTCTAAACCCTAACCCTAATTTTTTCTAAGGGGGGAGGCCGGGGGTTCTCACCTTGGCTCCTCGGGTCGTCGCGCCGCCGCTCACCGGAGGCCGGGACCGCTCCGCCTTCGGGTGGCCTTCACCGCCGCCGGTAAGCTGGACGGAGCCCCGCTCCCCTCGGGTGAGCGCGTGGACTCCGGCCAGCTAGCCGGCGGGCGGTGCTCCGCCGTCGCCGTCGCGGGCCGCCGCCGACGGGCCGCCGCCGCGCGCTCGCGCCGCCGCGCGCCGCGCTCCGCGCTCCGCCGCTCGCTCTCGGGCCGCGGGGAGGGAAATGAAACTAGGGTTTCAACCCGGGGGCTCTTGCCTTTTAAACGGGCGACAATCACGCTCCGCCGTCGGATCAGATCCGACGGCCAGCAGTGATTGGGTCCCGAATGAGCCCAGGCGGGAGGCAGTTTCACGGCCCAGGCCCAGGTTACGCGCTGCGCGCGCGCGGCGAAAACCTGGCCTGGGCCCAGGTTGCCTTCGGCCTGCTTCTTTGCGCAGATGGGCCAGGCTCCTGCGCGCTGGTGGGCCGGGCTACTTCACTGTTTGGGCCGAAATACGTTTTTAAATTTTCCAGAATTAATAAATTACTTTCTGTTTTAATTATTCTCTGGAAAATAAAAAAAATGCCCAAAAATCAGATAAAATTAAGTTTAATGCGGGGATAATTTTGTAAATTTAATCACATTCAGTAGTATTATTCTGAGTTTTATGAGAATTTTTTTTGTTGTTCTGTGCTGTTAAAATAATTACTTTTATGTTTTATTTATTCTTGGAAATTAATAAAATTGCCCAAAAAATTATATAAAATTATGTTTAATGCTGGAACAAATTTTGTAATTTCATCATGATTATTAGGACTGTTCTGAATTTTATAGCAATTTTAGATTCTTTTTAAGTTATATTTTCTGATTTAAATTAGTCCAACGACTCTTTTTTAGTTAGAAATAATTATGTTTGGTTTCTTACTGAACTATTTTTATTTCTTACAGGTTCAAGACGATTTCTCATCTAAAAGAGTATTCACATCTAACTGTAAATCCAAAGACAACTAATGATACTACTGTTGTACCTTTATAACATTGTAGTTAATATTTTATTCAGATAACTGTGGGCTGAAAAAATTGCCTTAGCAATGATAGAAGCAAGACATGCAATAATACCATCATTACAAACCTAATTATCATGGCATTCTCCAATTATTACATGAGAAACACAAAACATTTATTTAATAAAAATATCAGCCAATAAAAATTTTTACTGTGTGAGCTGTTTTTTTATAATTTCTATAATTTTATAATTGCATTTTCCATTTTTATTGTTCCCTATAAAATAAGAAAAATGCCCAAAATTAAGATAAAGTAAATTTATATGTGAGGAAACTTTTGTATGATATGATTCATCATGTTCAGTACTGTTCTTAATTTTTTTAGTAATAATATTTTATTCAGATAACTGTGGGCTGAAAAAACTGCCTTAGAGGGGATAGGAGCAAGACATGCAATTTATAGATATCATTATGGGCCATGAATCTGATATAGGATGTGCATTGTTTAAACCTGATTTATCTCTAGCTTATCTGCTTATGAGATGTTCATTTCCTATGAGTAATAATACCATCAGTACAAACCTAATTATCATGGCATTCTCCAATTATTACATGAGAAACACAAAACATTTATTTAATAAAAATATCAGCCAATAAAAATTTTTACTGTGTGAGCTGTTTTTTTATAATTTCTATAATTTTATAATTGCATTTTCCATTTTTATTGTTTCCTATAAAATAAGAAAAATGCCCAAAATTAAGATAAAGTAAATTTATATGTGAGGAAACTTTTGTATGATATGATTCATCATGTTCAGTACTGTTCTTAATTTTTTTAGTAATAATATTTTATTCAGATAACTGTGGGCTGAAAAAACTGCCTTAGAGGGGATAGGAGCAAGACATGCAATTTATAGATATCATTATGGGCCATGAATCTGATATAGGATGTGCATTGTTTAAACCTGATTTATCTCTAGCTTATCTGCTTATGAGATGTTCATTTCCTATGAGTAATAATACCATCAGTACAAACTTAATTATCATGACATTCTCCAATTATTACATGGGAAACACAAAACATATATTGAATAAAAACATCAGCCAATAAAAACCAACTGTTCTTAATTTTTTTCCGCATTTCCATGATTTTTTTATATTTTTCTATACATTTCTTAATTGCGTTTCTGTATTTTTTGAATTTTTGGCATTTTTCGATGAATTATCCTGTTTATTCTTTAATATTTCCCCCTTTTTATTCTGTAAAGATTTTCCCCTATTTTCATTCTTACATGTGTTTCTATTCTATTTGTCAAATAATGTGTTTATATCTGATTTGTCAAATGATTCCGCTAGATAAAACATTATAATATAGTTGAATTTCTTAGATATATTAAATGGCTGGCATGCGAAAGAGAACTTACGCCGACCGTCCAACTCGTAATGCGGTGGTACCTAGGTGAGCCTATATTAGTAAAACCAACTTTCCTGCAACGATGAAAGATGTTCTAAATTACATTTTTTTGTTAAGGTTTATGAAATTTGACGAGATAGAGTTCGAGCACTTAAACTATGCATGGAGTGCCGTCGCCAGAGTAGAAGTTAAGTTTCTCCCTGATGAATATGGAGAAAAACAACGATTTATTTTAATGGATATTACCGTAAGTTGCACACAAGTTGGACTAAATTTTACATAGTAGTGAACATGTGAACTATTCTAAACCCTAATATTATACGTAGGGTGCTAAAATAGAAGTCATTGCATGGGAGCGGGAGGAAGTTCATAGGTTTAACATTCTCCTAAATCAAGGACAATGTTATACTATTCATTGTCTATATTTTCAACCTAATCTTGAAGAGGCATTGTACTATCGGAGCATTGCCCATGCCTATGAAGGTTCTCTTCGAAGAAATACAACAGTTGAGCCATACATTCTTCCAATCCAATTCCCTCCCTATCCAAAATATCTATTGACGTTTCATGACGCGTGGATTCGTCCGAATAAAACGTTTGTGGGTACGTACGTAAATTGAATCGGCGATGCATAGTTTCAAAAAAATAGTTGTCTTACTTATAGTATGATATGATTATTTGGACAGACATAGCTGGAGTTGTTGTCTATTGGGGGAAATTGGAACGACTTGGAGGTCTATATAGGGAGATAACACTGATGGACACTAGGTAATTCATAAGTTAGATACAACCACTTATATCGTTATAAACAATCATATTGTTTTTGCAAATTGAAAGCTAATGAGAATTTGATCTTTTTTAGCTTGAACATGATGGTAGTTGGAATTTGGGGTGACTCCCTCACTGATCACATCTCTGAATGGACAGAAGCTCATCGTAACAACCACATTGTTTTAGGAACCATGCTTCGACTTCACAAGAAGCATAGTAATTTAGTCCTAACCCATTTTATCATTAATAAAGATATAGTGATGAATTACGCTAATATTTGTTCTACTTGGCGATAGGATGTTTAGAGACTTCAGAACACACTACGGTCAAGTTTAATCCGATTTATCCATCCACACGACCTTTGCAAAGTAAGTAGTTCCAACAATACAAACACAAGCTAAGAATAATGGCAATACATCACATAATATTATAGATATTGTTAATTATTTTTCTTTGAAATATAAATGCAGACTTACGGCAACGTCTGAGTTCAGGAACTATGGATCTAAGCTTTGTGAATCGGTTCATGGAAGCTAGATGGAGATATTTTGCAACGATTTATGGATCTGACTGTCCATAGTGTTACAGTCTTGTGTGTATTGTGGTGTGCGTTGTTTATGTACTTCCTCATATTCGGATGTTTTGTGTTTATTTCTATTGGGTACACCCTTTGAAGTTATTTGAATGTACTATTGGTTTTTGTGTTCATTTCGTTTAATCTATTGTGTACTCCCTTTGAAGTTATTTGCATTTGGTATTTGGTTTTGTGATCATTCGTTGAATCTATTGTGTATTCCCTTTGAAGTTATTTCAATGTAATATTTCTATTGGAATACATGTCTCAAATTCAAATACGCTTATTTACAAAATGAAAACATCATTCACTGTAATACTCTCATTCCTAACCTTGAAGAATATTTTCTTTCCTCTAACACAATCTCCAGATCCAATCTTGATTAATAATCATCCAATGCCCTATTTAAATAACAAATTTGTAATCATAACCCTCAAAATAACCCTTTAATCCAAAACAAGTATTCTAAATCACTCTTTGGTACCAAGAAAAATAAATTAAAAACTCAAACACTTATCTGAATTAAAATCATGTTCCATCTATAATGTTTCCACTCAATTATCGTTTGTTTAGTGGTTAACCAATTATGCAATCAACAGGTCGCTCGACGCCGCGATAACAAAGCTATCAACCATGTCAGAAAATATACCGAGGAGAGAGGGGAAAGAAGGTTATTATATTTTATGCGCCTAATTTATCATGTTTATTTGTCTATTCAAATATTTGTGCTACAACATTACACTAAAATTATTGTCTGAAAATGTGTACTCATTTTAAATTTTTAGTTATCGATGGTCGTCATAGACAAAAGAGAAATCGTTGTAACATTTTGCCTCACGGCCCTTCTGGAATTTGTATTCGACAACCATCACAGACTCCATCGGAAAGTTCATCGGACGGTGAAAATGTGTCATATCGACAACCGTCCTCATTTGTTGTTCCTACACAAAGTACCCTTACATCAGCGGGATTATTTCAAGGACAAACCTCTAATGGTATAAACTACTGCAATGTGGGTTGTGCAATTACTAATAGCAAAAATTATGTCTCATGTGATTACATAAACTTTGTGCAGGTGCAAATTCTGCTATATTAGCAACTCCAACTATCGACTCACAAGAGCAACAAGCAATTCCATCTGTTCAACAAACCCAACTTGACCGATCGATAGATCGTGCTGAGATAAGGCGTGCTCGTGAAAGAGCACGCTATGCAAGCTTGACATCAGAGCAACGAAACAATAGACGTGCACGTGATAAAGCCCGATATGCAAGTATGACGGATGAACAGAGGCAAGCGAGGCGAGAGAACCAACGATATTCAGCAAGTATGACAGATGAGCGAAGTCAGGTTATGCGGGAAAAACGTAACCAACGATATCGAGCAAGAAGAAGAACTCTTGGTCCAAACTGTGTTGTTCGTAATACACCACATGCCTCTGAGATGGGATCTAACAACCTTGATACAACTGACGTTGTCTACCAGAACCTACCTGTTAGCGCTCACATTTTAAAGACTCAGCCAGACTGTCGTCATTGTGGTGCGAAGAGGTTTGAATATGAGCCGCCAGGATTTTGTTGTATGAATGGCAAGGTCAAACTTGAAATGCCCGCGCCACCTGAGGAGCTTCGACGGTTGTACACAGGTGAAGACGTTCAATCGCAACATTTTATAGAGAATATTAGATATTTTAACAGTCATTTCTCCTTCACCACAATGTACTGTGATTATGACAAGAACCTCGCAAGTGCAAGGGATGGAGTTTACACATTTAAAGCGCATGGGCAAATGTATCATAACATACATTCTTTTGGGAATGGAGATAATGAACCAAGCCACTTGCAGTTGTACTTCTATGATGATGATCCTAGCTTATCACATCGTTTCCGTCGTGCTCGAGATGAGATATATAGAGAAAGGGACATATCTATTATTAGATGTTTGGTACATATTTTGAGAGATAATCCCTACTCTGAAACATTCAGAAGCCTAGGACAGGTTGAAGACGTTGATGAATATCGTATTGTGCTAAATATGGATTATAAGCTAGACCAGAGAACTTATAACAGACCGTTAACATCAGAGGTTGCTGCTGTGTGGGTTGAGGGGAATGATATTAATAAACATTTTGATCGTAGCATCACCTTGTTTGGCAATAACAACAACTACTATTCAATTAGACCGAGTGATGGGTGCTACGACCCTTTGTCATACCCCCTATTTTTTCCAAGAGCGGAGCTCGGTTGGCATTCTGATATACCAAGACAAGGTATTGACATTAGTCAAATAAGTGCAACCCGACAAAGAAATGCTGACAACTCAGGTTAGCTAAGTGACTCATATTCATGTTATTACGATACTATTAATCCATACGCTAATCACCTAACTGATTTCTCTTTTCTTTGTAGATACTACCAGCAAGTTTTTTGTTTCGATGCGTGAATATTATTGCTATAAATTCCAGATGCGTAGTGGAATCTTCAACACGGTCTTGTATGGGAGACGTCTATTCCAGCAGTTTGTAGTTGATACCTACATAAAAATTGAAACGTCTCGCCTGAATTATTTCTTATACAATCAAAAGAAGATTCGTGCGGATCTTTACCAGGGCTTGATGGATAGTGTATCTGTTGGAGAACATAGAGCCAGCAGATTAGGAAAAAGATGGGTCCTACCTGCATCGTTTATCGGTGGCGGGAGGGATATGAGACGAAGATATATGGATGCTATGGCCTTAGTGCAGAAGTATGGAAAACCCGACATATTTATCACAATGACTTGTAATCCTAATTGGGAGGAGATAAGTAGGGAGCTTGGACCTGGCCAAACACCACAAGATCGTCCTGATCTTGTTGTGCGCGTATTTAAAGCCAAGCTAGAGGATCTCAAGTTCCAGCTATTTCGTAAACATATCCTAGGAATCATTGCAGCACAAGTCCATGTTATCGAGTTCCAAAAAAGGGGTCTACCGCATGCACATTTCCTCCTTATCATGGAGTCAACATACAAATTGAGTTGTCCCGATGAGTATGATAATGTTATATCAGCAGAACTTCCAGATAAGGATATATACCCGGATCTACATGAAATAGTAGTGAAACATATGATGCATGGCCCATGTGGCCCACTAAATAGGAAGAGTCCATGCATGAAAAATGGTAGTTGCAAGTGCTATTATCCACGCCAATTTAGTGACACAACTATCCAAGGTCAAGATTCTTACCCTATTTACAGGAGAAGGGATGACAGACAAAGGGTAAGAGTGAGAGGTCATGACTTAGACAACAGATGGGTTGTCCCATATAATCCCATGCTTCTAAGAAGGTATGACTGTCACATCAATGCAGAAGTTTGTTCGAGTATTAAGGCTGTTAAGTACCTCTACAAGTATATTTATAAGGGTCATGATAGGGCGTCTGTGTCCGTCAATGAAGCTGATGAAAACCGCGAGATTAATGAGATCAATGAATATAGGGATGCTAGGTGGGTAACACCACAGGAGGCATTGTGGAGAATATTTGGATTTGATCTTAGCGGGATTTCGCCACCAGTGCTACAGTTACAGCTCCACCTCCCAGGAATGCATCTTGTGTCCTATAGAGAGAATGCTGATGTACGTGAAGTTCTCGACCAACAGGGTGCCTCAAGAACCATGTTGACTGAGTATTTCAAGGCAAATCAAGAATTTACGTGGGCACGCACATTACTTTATAGGGATTTCCCACAATATGCAGTGTGGTTGCCTGGACGTAAGCTTTGGAAAATAAGAGAACGAAGCACGCAGGTTGGGAGGATCATCTCAGCACATCCAGCAGAGGGAGAAAGATACTACTTGAGGGTGCTATTAAACCATGTGGTTGGTGCTACTTCATTTGAGAATTTGAGGACATATGATGGTATTGTATACCCTACATTTCGAGAAAGCGCTGAGAAAAGAGGTATTATTGAGTCAGATAACAGCATTGATGAGTGCCTCTCTGAAGCTGAAGTATTTCATATGCCTTCGTCCCTCCGAAGGTTGTTTGCTACAATATTGGTATATTGTGAACCTAGCGATGTGCGTGGACTCTGGAACAAACACTTCGAAGCAATGTCTGATGACATCCGACGATCCCAAATGAATGCATATGCAGTTGAACAAATGATGTTATTGGATATAAGAAAATTGCTTCAGTCAATGGGTAAAGAGATAACATCATTTCCTCTTCCAGAAATTGATGAATCATATGACGCCATGGCGGGTGAGGTGAGGGAGATTTGTGAAGAGTCCTCTATACAGGTGGATAATGAGCTACTAGCGAGCACATCCTCTCTTAATGCAGAACAGAGATATGCCTATGATGTTATACTATCATCCGTTGACAACAATAGTGGAGGTGTGTTTTTTGTTGATGGTCCAGGAGGAACAGGAAAAACCTTTCTGTATAAAGCTTTATTAGCAAAAGTCCGTAGCGAGGGGAAGATAGCTATTGCTACTGCAACATCTGGTGTTGCTGCTTCCATCATGCCTGGAGGTAGGACGGCTCATTCAAGGTTCAAGATACCACTAAGCATACAAGATAATGGAGTGTGTAACTTCACCAAACAAAGTGGTACTGCGAAGCTTCTTCAAAAAGCTTCGCTTATATTATGGGATGAAGTCTCCATGACAAAAAGACAGGCAATTGAGGCGTTGGACAAGAGCATGAGGGACATAATGGAAAAGCCCAATCTACCATTTGGAGGCAAAACAATGGTTTTTGGAGGTGACTTCAGACAAGTTCTTCCAGTTATACGAAAGGGGAATAGGGCTCAAATTGTAAACGCAACATTGCGTAGATCTTACCTATGGGATAACATGCATCAGTTGAGACTTGTCCATAACATGAGAGCTCGATCAGATATATGGTTTTCAGACTACCTGCTACGGATTGGCAATGGCATTGAAGAGACCATCGATGATGACTATGTAAATTTACCCGACGAAATATGTGTACCCTACACTGGTGCAGAATCAGACATTGATAGTCTTATTGACATGGTATTTCCAATGTTAGGTGCAAACATGACTGATGCAGACTACATCACATCTCGAGCTATTTTGTCAACGAGGAATGAGAACGTTGATGCAATAAACATGAAGCTTATCGAACGTTTTCCTGGTGACGAGATGATTTATCACAGTCATGATCGAGCAGTCGATGATCCATGCAACCATTATCCGTCTGAGTTCTTGAATTCATTAACGCCAAATGGGTTACCTCCACATATATTAAAACTCAAGGTTAATTGTCCTGTGATTTTGCTCAGAAATCTTGACCCGGCCAATGGTCTGTGTAATGGGACTAGGTTGATAGTCCGAGCATTTCAAAGAAATACTATCGATGCTGAAATTGTATTGGGACAACATGCTGGTGAGAGAGTCTTCCTTCCACGCATACCCTTGTGCCCCTCCGACGATGAGATGTTCCCCTTCAAGTTTAAGAGGAGTCAATTTCCTGTTAGAGTGAGTTTTGCAATGACAATTAATAAAGCACAGGGTCAAACAATACCGCATGTTGGAATATACCTCCCGAACCCGGTGTTCTCTCATGGACAACTATATGTAGCTCTGTCACGAGCAACTTCTCGTAGCAACATCAAAATACTCGCCGCTCTGGAGAAAAATATGGGAATCAATTCAACAAGCACTCTAACGAAGAATATTGTCTACAAGGAAGTGCTCACTGAGTAGATAAAAGAAGATGTGCTCACTGTATAGTATATTGTACGATTTCATACCAGATTTGTAATTATAAATATGCAATGACACTTTATATAGAAAGCATACTTCTATGTATTGTTTTGAGGAATAATATATTACTTTGTTTCTTATCGTCTCAATATTACTAAACAAATGTGTTCGGCAAATATATCATGTTCTAAATATATTGCCGTTAACATTATGCATCCGTTGCAACGCACGGGCCTCTCACTAGTATAAATATAATCGTCCATGAGCACAACTGTCAGAGCTTAACCAATGCAACTAGTGTATGCATATATGTGTATCGTCACGCATTGCCGTCTACAAACACTACTACAAACTGTCACTGTAGTGGCGTTGAGCAAAACCACTGTAGTGGCTTAGATGCCCGCCACTACAGTTGTTGGTACCTGTACCTGTACGTGTACGTCATGCACACCACCCCGCCCGGTTGTATATATACTCGTATTTCCGTTTCAACTTTGAACATTTATTTCAGGGAACCCAAATTTAGATATTCCTAACATTTCATAAATTTACACCAGATTTGAACTAAATTTTGCTAAAAATACATCTAAAATGTCCATCGTATTATATTGATTGGGCTCCGAAATTTCTTTTTATTTTTGGAAATATTGCAGCCGGCCTGATGGAGATAGCCAACTAACTATGTAGCCGTACGTGCACTACGACGTGTCCCGAGCATATATGCTAGCTGTTGAATTGCCATCCGATATGTTATGTATTATATATCTCTACTATATTAAAGCAGACAGTGGTCGTCCGCAGCCTCTGCCCCCTGTGCAACTGTTCAGCATGCAACGTATGCATGCATGCGCGCAGCGTAGGATTCATTGCGTGAGATAGAAAGAAGAAAAGAGGCAAAAAAAGGAAATAAAATAAAAATAAAATGAAAAACCAGAAAAAGAAAATTATATATATATATATATATATATATATATATGCTAGCTTCATCTACTTTAATTTTATCATATCATATCGTGACGGAAAGCATGCATATAAATCGATCGATCGTGAAAGTAACCAGGAATGTTAGGTCGCTAGCTGTCCCCCGCGATTCAACGTAGCTACACTACACCGTCCAATCGTCAAATCGCCCGGGTTCGTACGATTACTCACTAGAATGATTCACACCACTGTCAACTCACTAATTAGCTAGCTCTATATATATAGCCCCGTGCATATATATATTGCCTTTTGATACAAGATATATACGTACGTGCACGGCACTAGCAAAAAGTGCAAAACCCAAAAACCGCGTGTTGGAACGCCGGCCGGCTGCACACAGGATTAGCTTGTATATATGTTCAAGCGCACCACGCATTACAATTTACAACAGCAAAACTGCTCGAATCTGGCTCCACCCAGCTGGATACGCACCTCACCACTATCATCGCTAATGCCTCACACGTCACGTACGCGTACAAAATATCAGCTTACAAGTTCATATTAATAAATCTCCTGCTGCTTCTTTCAAAAAAAAAAGAGATAGAGAGACAACTAGCACAAGCTTTCCATATAATCAATCCGCACCCAAGTATCGTTTCTCGCATATAATGAATGCAGTGATCATGGGGAAGAAGAATAATCAGAAACAAACAGAAAAACATTTAGTCCAGTTTGCCTGAAATCATGGTGTATAGTCCATGATAGCATCTGGGCTTCTTATTGGCTCCAATGTTTATAAACAACAACCAACAATCTTCCAGCAGAATTGAGCATAAGAGTGGTGTAATAGACCTTTTGCTTACCTGGTTCATACTTGGGAATCGCCAAGTAACACCTGGGATGAGCTTGAAGATTGATACAGTCTCCAGTTTCCTAAGACAACTGGTCAGCACGCAAACCCAAAAGGAATGTTCTCCAACCATTATTTTATCATGCCCCTATTCTTGGTTTAGTCTTGAGCTCTTGGATTTGGGTGCGGCCATATATATATATATATATATATATATATATATATATATATATAAAATTCATAACACTTGCGGGAACGAAATAATCCTTACGAACTCCAACCCCAATAAAAAAATTGGCTCTTTGAAACGTATACTTGCATAAGATCAAGGAGGAAATGAGATTTTTTTGTAGGATCTAATAACATGCTTATATACACGCAATCTATATGGCTTCATTTACAGCTACTGACTAGACTATGAAACAGAACATTTGACTTGCACCTCCGCTTCGTTTTTGTCTGCTGCATGCAAACACAGCTCGTGTGGGCAGGGCCTAGCGAAGAATTTGGGGATATTATCGCCGGGCATGATAACAGGCAACCCACACTCTTTCCCTTCTTTCTCGTTCTGCAAATAACAATACATGGGAGAGATCATTCTTAGCTTTAAGCCTTTAACTACCCAAGAAACGATCGTTTCAGGTGAAGACTAAAACGATCTGTACATAGGGATAGTTGCTACTACCTTGTGATCAGAAGTTGTCTTGCTCGGCGACGATGCAACGGAGATGGTGGTATGCTGGCCCTCTTGGAGTATCACATCAGGATGCCGAGACCGGAGGAGGGAGCGGAGCTTGTCCCAATGGTAGCAACATGAGAAGATCCCACTGAGGGAGAAGATGACAAAGATCAGCAGCGCAGTCCCTAGGGGGAATCCCAGCGTTGGCCTTGAGGAATGTGCTATCGGAATCGTCATGGATGGAGCAGGCGTCAGATCTCCTAGCCTATTCATATGCATCAACTGGATCCTGCTCATTTGGTTAAGAGACCAGACTTGCAAGGTAAGGAGATTGGGTATTTATACTTGCAGTTGCAGGCCGGGTACCTTGCACGTACAAAGGATGATGAGAAGTGGACTAACTTGCACGGCCAGCAAGACGGAACCATCCGTGGTACTGGCTAGTGCTGTGGCCCGCATGCATCTGCTGGTAGTGCTTGATGCTGATCTCACTGCCTGTCTTTTCCAAGAAAAAAGTTCCAATTATATCAACACGCAGCTTTATAGGCTGAGAGGAAAGGTAATGAATTCACTTGGAGCAAATGTTTATTAGGTAAAAGATCATGAAGTGATTTACTGATGTACCAAAGTGCTTCAGCTTCAGAAGGGCAGCATGTTGGCAGTGAAACACTCCATCCAGATTCTCAAAGGAAAAACAGAAAATTACTGGGATTCCAGAGTTAGCAACTATAACTGAGTACAGAGAAATCAGAATGGAGTGATGTGCTAAAAAGATTGGCATACAACATGAACCTACTATGCAAAGAGCACATAGGAGTGAGCATGCACCACTTTATCCAAGTGTGCATCATCATTAATCTTTTGAATAGTATATGCTTTTCAATAGATAAAGTGCCGACAGCTTCAGTGTCCAGGACGAAATCCATACATGTGTACGGATTCCACACATGTAAAATTATCAGGAAAATGTGGCTGCTAGCCTGCTATTGCCGAGAAAATTGTGTATAACTGCTGCCCATATACCTTATTAAGCTTGCAAGGTAGCCTAAATAAGGAAAACTAATTGAACAGCTGAGATATGGTATACCAAGTGCCGCTCACAAGGTTTTCAATCTTAAAAGACTGCCATGAGTGACACATTCGAAGGATTCAACAACTTTACAACTCTACAAAAGGAGCAGACCATAGTGGGCAAAACAATGGTAATCACAGA
>JAAALK010000833.1:0-68220 GCA_019279435.1 Zizania palustris | reverse complement strand
GACTCAGCTACACGGGCGGTGAGTGATTGCCGGGCTGAGAGAGCTGCGGAATCCGGGTACCTAGTGCAAAGTCGGTGGAGGCTTTGTCAGTTCCGCAAAACTGACAACCGTTGATCTTGTATCCGACTGTCCAGAAGAGGCCGTAGTCAGACGAAAACTTAGCTTCCGGATAATTCATCTGTATCTCTAGGCCCACATCAGTCAGTCGTCTATATAAAAATTCCTAAGGCAGTAGAGTCTTTCCTTATTCAGCGTGTAAAAAATCCTAAGGGCTGGTGGAATATTCCTAGTGTTGGGCAGCCTATAAATAGGACCCAATCCCTAGGGTTAGGTCACCCTTTTTGCTGAAATCAATACTACTTCTTTGGGTCATTTTGTCTCTTGCACTCTCTCTCCCTTCCCTCTTGCTGTGCGCCGCCAGGCATTTATTCATTACATTTTGCCTTGCATTTACTCCTTTCAGTAAGATTCCATCTCCTTTGTCATGTGGGATGCGTGCATTTTCTCGCGGAATCAGACCTTCGGTTTGGTGTGTTTTTGGTGATTTTATTCTTGAGAGGTGCTTTTGTTGGTGTGTTCTTCACGCAAGTAGTACTAGTTCTTGCGGTTGCAAGTAGTACTACTACACTGTAGCAACAGTACACTAGCCTTGCTTTTCTGCGCAGCTTTTGACGAAGTTGATAGGGCTGAGTACTTTTCTGACTGTTTTCTGACGAAAGCCACCTCTCTGTTCGAAGCCCCTCAGCTCCGCGAGCAGACTTCGATAGATATACTCGAAGCTTTGTTAGAACTTCGAACTTCGTTTTGTGTCCAGAGTTGCTAGCTTCGAAGTACCTTTTAAACTGTCAGCATTTCATACTTCAACGTCTGTGCGAAGGTACTCCGACTCGAGCTCTTCGAGTCCATACTTCGATAGGTTTCGAAGTTGGCTTTCGAAGCTTGTCTCTATGTTAGACTTCACTCAGTGTTTGCTTCCATCTTCTTCGAAGGTCCTTGGTGTTTGTTTCGAAGGTAGAGTGTAGGCTTCGTTTTGGTTCTCTGTCACTGTCAGCCTTCGCTTCTTCATTCGAAGGTTGTCCATCTGTGCATTGCGTTTCGAAGTATTCTGTTCGAAGGAGGCTTCGAAGCACTCGGTTTGAAGCTAGCTTCGATACTTCCGTACTTGCTTCGAAGCATACTTCGCCCGCCCTTCGAACTAGGCTAGACCAAAACATACCTTCGACATTTACACAACAACTTCGGTAGGCTTCGCAACTAACCTCCGAAGCAGGCTTCGCAGTGAAGCAGCTTCGACCAGCGAAGCAGGCTTCGACCACCGAAGCAGACCTCGACGGGCGAAGCAGGCTTCGCCAGTTCCGAACAGGAGACAAATCTGAACAGTAACTTCTCATCTCACTTTATATATACTTAGATCATTTCATTGAGAAGTTTGGTCTGACATGTCTAGTATACTTTGTTTATCTGCCTAGTTGCATGCTTTGGTAGTTCTCTGTTTAACATCAGTTGATTCTAGGCTAGATACCTTTAGACTTAGGCTATCTGTTCATTTCTGGTTGCTTAGTCTTTTGAGGTGCGTTGGGTGTTGGGAACAGGCCATATATCGAATGAATTTTTAAGGCGCCCATTCACCCCCCCCTCTGGTCGCTACTTTCGGTCCTACAAGTGGTATCAGAGCGAGGTTAGGGTTTTCCATACCTTAACCGGTTCTAAACCAGTAGTGACCATGACGTCTCCTGGCAAGGTCCCGTCCTTGGAAGAATATGGCTATAACATTGGAAGACTCGCATGCGCCTATCTCATGAGCCAGGGTTCGGACATTTGGGACATTTGCATTCACACCATGTTTGTCATATTGCCAGTCGATGAGCATGGTACTGCTGGTATCATTGCTCAGCATCTGAGCAACAGTAAGGCTGTGAACATTCTTTTCTCTGGTTTAGGTCACACTAAGTTTGAGCGCTGTGAGCCATCTTCCACTGCGAGAGAGATCTGGGCTACCCTCAAGGCACACCAAGAGGGAACAGCACAGATCAAGTCGGCTCTATCAGACCTACCGGCGTGAATATGAGAATTTAACACAAAAGCCGGGTGAATCTTGAGGCTTTGTTTGGTCGTTTTCACTCGATCATAAACAAGCTTCGGGATAACAAGGCGAGGGTGCTCAGTTAGTCTCAGATCATGAGCAGGCGCTCAAGTTTCTCCATACCTTGGACCCAAAGATCTGGGAGATCAAGGTATCTTCTATCATTGAGAGTACTTCTTATGATACCTTGACCTTTCTGAGTTGTTTTAGCAAGTTGAAGGCTACTGAGGTTGATCTCCAGCTGAGATCAAATCTCACTGGTTCTGGATGAAAATCTCTGGCCCTTGCTACACCTCTGTTGATCCTTCTTCTGAGGGTGGGTTCTCTTGATGTCTATCACTGAGCGACCAGCTTGAGTTGTTGGGAGATGATGATTGTGTCTTTTAACAACCGGGTGCGTCGTGTCTAGACAAGAGAATGTTCAAAAGACATGGCACAAAACCCGGGTGATTTGAGTGTGGTGATCCAGGACACTTCATCACCGACTGCCCAAGCGCAATGGTCACAAGAAGGGCACGGTGGTGGCTTCCATGACTCCGGCAAGCATGAGAGCTCATCCTTCAACAAGGGCAAGCCGAAGACTCGATTCTTCAAGAAGGCCTGAAGGACTACCGGGATAGGAGAACAAGAAGCGCAACAAAGGCCTCTTCGCCGAGATGGGAGAAGAGCTACTCCAAGCGGTCACGTCTTCTTCCTCTTCATCGAGCTCAAGCGATGAGGAGATCGCCATCAGGAAGGGGAAGGACAAGACGATCCGACGGGTCTCTGCTTCATGGCCTTCGGAGACAAGCCGAAGAGCCGCACACCAGCGCCAAAGATCCCGCAAGAGCTTATGTTCAATGGCTCTTGGGGATAAGGAAGAAGAAAAAAGAGCTCCTCCGACGACTCCGACGACGACGACAACAAGGTATCATCCTACGAGCGCGAAATCGTTGATTTACTTGAGAGCAATCGTCAGGAGTTGAAATATCGGGAAAAACTGCTTGGGGGGCTAAGAAGAGGATAGATGAGTTAGAGAGTGAGCTTGCCGTGGCCAACGGCAAAATTGAGAGTCATCTTCTTCCCTTGCTTGGGTGATAGCAGTGAGTGCCCAAAGTGTGAGGTGCTTCTGTGTATGTCGACTCTAAGTCCAGGTACACAGAAAGGGTTGATGAGAGGGACTTTGGCCACTAAGCTTGAAAGCGCTAAGCTGGAGCTGAAAGATGCTCAAGCCACTGTCGTCACACCCTGTGTTGATTGCCCATCTCATCTAGCTACCATAGCTGAGCTAAATCCAAGGGTGGGATGAGCATTTGGGTGATTTGGAGAGGTTGAGAGCTGAGCTTGCGATACTAGGCTAGAGCTTTAGACACTATCAGTTCCACCCACTGGCTGTGAGAAACTGCCTGTCTCTTAGAATGGAATTGATTAAGCTGAAGCCGGAAGTTTTTTCAAGTAGAAGTGAGTGTGAGACTGCTTGTCTCAGGTGGAGGTTCTAGCTTCCTTGAGAGAGGAGTAGCAGATTCTCAGAATGAGGATCAGTGCAAGAGAGCCACAGCTCGGCATGATGATCTAGCAGTTCAAGAGTAGGATGGGTTTTTGGTAGGTTACACCTACACCAATGCTGACTTTGAGAGTGCCATTAGCCGGGCAGTGGAGTGGAGTAAAATGACTCCTGAGTAGAGATATCCCAAGACCCATTCCACTGAGTCTTCCCTAGGCTTGTCAGCCCAGGATGGAGGATCCATGAACACCAGAGCTCCACCCAAAACCCATCTGGGTTCCAAAGCCCAAACTTCTCCACACTTCTAAACTCCTCTTCTGGACCTTCTCGCCCAAGAGACAACACCTAACACCACTAAGCCCAAGAACCTGAAACCTCAACCACATCCCAAGAAGCCACCTATCATTGTGAGTACTGTAAGAGAGACAGGCCATCTGCGGACTTTTGCTCAGGAGGAAGCGGGTTAAAGAGAGCAGAGAGAGCTTATGGTGGTCAGGAGCAGTTCTACAGCAGGGTGGTAGACTGCGTGTTCTCGACGCGGGAGAGCTGGAGGCCAGGCCCGCGTCGTGTAGGTGGTGTGGTAGAGGAGACAGCCTTCTTGCCCGTGCTCCAGTTGGTGGTGTCTGTTCCGGCAGAGTTCCGGGCCGTGTTGGCTACGGTCCTGGACCCGTGGCCGCAGGTTTTAGGCAGAACCGAGGACCGTGCTTGAGCCGCATTTTGGTCCAAATTCTCATGATATGCTTTCCGTCTTTTGGAGCAGATGGCTCGACACTGGTTTAGCTCTTTGCTAAACCTGGTGCCGGACCATTTGCTCAACTTATAGCCACTGATTGTGCAGGATCGGGGACTGGAGGACGTTTGGACATGGACTCAGGATGCTCTCGTTCACATGACGGGACATCGCAGATGGTTCTCAGTCTCTCTCCCCCGAGCTCCAAAGAGTAATCACATTTGGGAGAAAAAATGGTCAGGGAAGGTAAGTGCATAGGTCTATTCGCATTTCAGATAATTTCTCTTGAAGAATGTTGCTTTGGTTAAGAATTGAAACTTCAATTTGATTTCTGTTTCGCACTTCTTGAGGATGGTTTGGAAGTGCATTTTAAGAAGGGCGGTTCTTCTGTATTTGATTCTAGAGGTCTTTGATTTGCCAGATTTTACCATTCGTAAAGTTTTTCGAATTGACTTCTCTAGTTCTTTTGGCCCTTCTCGTTGTTTGATTGTGGATCCTCCTCTGAGCTTGAAGTGGCATAGGAGGTTAGGTCATTTGAGTTTTGATGCTAGTCAGTTAAGCTCTATGGACCTCATCCGAGGATTGCCCAAAGCTTAAGATGGAGAAGGATCTAGTTGTCATCCCTGTCGTCATGGGAAAATGGTTGCCGCTTCCACTCACCTGGACTCAGGTGATGACTTCATATCCGGGCGAGCTTTTACACTTGGACACTGTTTGTCTAGCTCGGGTACGTTCAGTCGGTTGGAAGTGGTATGCCTTGTGATTGTTGACGACTATCTCGATTCTCGTGGGTTTTTTTTTTGGAGTCTAAGACGAAACTTTTCAATTTTGTTCATGACCTTGATTTTGAAGCTGAAGAATGAGAACAATGGTCGGATGCGAGCAATTCGCTCCGACAATGGCTCTGAGTTCAAGAACTCTCAGTTCGTCAGCTTCTGTTGTGATCAAGGTCTTGACCATCAGTTTTCTTCTCCTTACACCCCCACAGAACGACGTTGTGGAACGAAAGAACACGCACGCTAGTCGAGATGGCCAGGACGATGCTCGATGAGCAATAGGACTCCTAGGCGTTTTGGGTCTGAAGCCAAGAACACGACTTGCTATCTGGCCAACCGCATTTTTCTTACGAGCTTACTTAGTAAGACTTCGTATGAGTTGCGGTTTGGCCAGACAGCCCAAGGTGAGCCACCTTGCGAGCGTTTGGGTGCAAGGGCTTTGTGCTCAAGAAAGGGAGGGCATTTGACCAGTTTGAGTCTCGTTGCCTGGGATGGTGTTTTTCTTGGATATGCATTGCATTCTCCGAGGTTTCCGTGTTTGGAAACTCGAAACCCAGCAGCATGTCGAGGACTTGCAAAGTTTCATTTGATGAGTCCTTGCCTTCTTTGACTCCTTTTGAGCCTTCTGGTGATGATGAGCTCGGAGGAGTCCAACTCTTCGAGGAAGATGAGGATACTCCAGCTTGCTGATGAGGGTGGCCTTCTGCCCCCCCTGCAGAGCCCCACACCTCATTGAGAACTTCGACTGAGGCATGAGGGTGGAACTCTGATCACTTCTTCCACTTACGATCGCGCCCCCCTCAGTCAAGTCCGGAGTGCCAGCTGCTGACTCCGGTAAGGTGAACTTCAGATCCACCAGGGAACCCGAAGCAGTTTCAAGCGTGACCCTCCCTCGGAGCTCATCATAGGTGATATTGACTGAGGAGATACTTTGCATTCGTCTAATGCCTCTCTTGCTGTGTTTGCTGAATCTGCGGTTGTTGCATTCGTTTTGAGCCCAGAGATCGTTTCTCATGCTCTTTTGATTCTAATGGATTAATGCTATGCAAGAGAGCTTGAGAAACTTTGTCCGCAATTGGGTTTGGACACTAGTTGAGCGCACCAGGAGCAACCCCATAGGCACCAAGTGGGTATTCAAGAACAAAGAAGGTGAAGATGGGGTTCGTGGTCGTGGTGCGCAACAAAGCTCGACTAGTTGCCCAGGGTTTTTTCCAGAAGGAAGGTATTGATTTTGAAGAAACCTTCGCTCCTGTTGCCAGTCTTGAGTCCATTCATATTCTCTTAGCTTTGCTGCTTCAAAGGGTTTAAGCTTTTTCAAATGGACGTTAAGAGTGCTTTTCTGAACGGGTTCATAGAGGAGGAAGTTTATGTTAGGCAGCCCCCCCGGTTTTGAGAACCCCAAGTTTCCTCGACATGTTTTTATGTTGCACAAAGCTTTATACAGGTTGAAGCAAGCTCCCAGGGCTTGGTATGACCGGTTTAAAGCAATTTTTGTTGGGGAAGGGCTTTGTGATGGGTTCTGTGGACAAAACTCTCTTTCTGCTCAGAGTTGCTTCAGATTTCTTAGTCGCTCAAATTTATGTGGACGATATTATTTTTGGCGGTACTTCTAATGATCTTGTGTCCAAGTTTCTGAGAAGATGCACAGTGAGTTGAGATGAGCCTCATGGGTGAGCTCAAGTATTTTCTTAGGGCTCCCAGATCAAGCAGACCAAGGACGACACCTTCATCACCAAGGTAAGTACACTCGCGATATGCTTAAGAAATTTGACTTTGGTGGGGAGTTGAAGCCGCAAGACTGACCCGCATGGGCACATTGGGGTCTAGACAAGGACGAGAGCGGCGTCAAGGTCAATGAAAGGGAGTTTCGAGGGATGATCGGCTCACCTGCTGTACTGACAGAGCGACCGAGTACCGGACATTCAGTTCGCTGTGGGACTGTGCGCGCGCTTCTAGTCCTCACCTCGTGTGTCTCATTGGCAGGCTGTCAAGCGCATCTTCAGGTATCTACTTATGCGCCCGATCTCGGTCTTTACTACTCAGCATCATCATCTCTTGATTATATGGTTTTTCGGATTGCCAACTTTGGGGGTGCCGGCTTGGATCGCAAGTCGACTTCCCGGTACTTGTAGTTTCTTGGTTGTCTCTTGTCTGTTGGTCTTCTCGAAAGCAATTGGATGTTGCTCTTCGAACCACAGAGGCTGAGTACGTAGCTGCTGCTCACAGTTGGTTTGGATGATTTCCACTCTACGAGATTTTGGGTTGTTCTTTCCTACCAGAGTTCCTTTGTTTTGCGATAGCACCAGTGCAATTAGTGTAGGGAAAAAACCCATGTCTCCATTCAAAAACCAAAACACATTGATTGTGCGCTTTCACTTCTTGTGGGATCAATATGAGAAAGGTGTCATTGACCTTGTTCATATTGATACCCATCATCAGTTGGCTGATATTTTCACCAAACCCCTAGATCAGTCTACATTTGAGCGTTTACGACGGGATTTGGGTGTTGTGTATCCTTTTTAGGATATTTTGCGTCAGTTTTCTTTCTTCTTTACTCTTTTCTTGAGTCTTTTGTGTGTGTTCTATCTTGCATATTCACATATCGCACTTTTGAGCTTGCTTCTGTTATATGATTGAACTGCTTTACTTATTCTACCTGGTACATGCTTTTGATTACTTGTCAATGATCAAGCTTTGGTTCAGTTCACTTGATATGTTTTGATATCTGTCATATGCATGGTTTTTGAGCTTTAAAATTTGAAAAATGATCACCATTGCTTCTGGTAACTAGCATGTGTAGGTTGAGTGCTTTTGCTATCTGTTACATGCCTTGTAGCTAGTTCATCACATAGATGCAGATATGCAACTTGGACATCTTTATGCTTTAACATGGAAAATGTGCTATAAAAATGATAAAAATCAAACAATGAATGAAAATTCCCATGCCTTTTTATGCTTGAGTTGAAAAGATCCAAGTGGGTTTGCTTTGTCGCATTGCATTGTTCTGGACTGCTTACCATAGGACTTTGGTATGAACTAGGACAGTGTAGTGTATGCCAAGACTAATGTCTTAAGCTTTCAATGGTCCAGTTCTGGCCTAGGCTTGACTTAGTCGGTTAGCATAAGGTTTGACATGCAAATAACCCTTGGCAAAATGAAAAAGGAAAATGAAAAAGCCTGAAAATTAAAAAAAACAACAAGTTTGCTGAAGCACTTTGTTTCTGGACAATGCTTATCTTGGTAGATATCAGTTAGCTTCTGCATCTCATGCTTTACCTTGCCTATTAACTAGAAAATGTGGTGATGCTTTTATTTGCAAAAATTGAAAAAATGTGTGCTAATGACTTTTCTTTAGATATCATGTGTTGCACTGATCATGCCATGTGTTTTAGATAGTATGTCTGTGTCTCTTTTGAGTGCTTGATGAGTTCACTTGTCAACAAGGGGGAGAAAATTTGGGATCAGAGTTTAAGGGGGAGTGTTTGTCTCGCTTGTTCTTACTCTGTTGATATCCTTGTTGTTCTGAAGTCGCACTCATTTTGAGCTTTTATGTTTTGGTTAACCATAATGACCACTTCGTGCTTTTGTTTGGCTTTCGATCATTAGGGTTAAACTTTTATGTTTTGTTTTCGTGTTTCCACATTTGTTCGTAGGTGCTGAAGAGCTGAAGAAGAGGAGTGTTGACAATGCACTCATCGAGGCGGAGATTGAGGAGCCATGCTGAATAGCGTGGGCCTCATGGCTCCAGTAGTGATGAGTCATTATCAACGATAGTCAAAGAGGACAAAAGAAGAATAGATCTGCTGTTTCATGGGCCGCGTGTGACTCAGGTACACGCGCAGCAAGCGACTGTCAGGCAGAGGAGGCTGCGAAGTTGGGCTGGCCCAATCCGGGTACATGGCCCAGAAGCAGTAGAAGACCCACTGGGCTGTTGACCAGGGTTGACTCAGGTACACGGGCGGTGAGTGATTGCCGGGCTGAGAGAGCTGCGGAATCGGGCCGGCCCCAATCCGGGTACCTGGTGCAAAGTCGGTGGAGGCTTTGTCAGTTTCGGCACAAAACTGACAACCGTTGATCTTGCATCCGACTGTCCAGAAGAGAAGTCGTAGTCGCTACGAAAACTTAGCTTCTAGATAAGTCATCTGTATCTCTAGGCCCACAGTTAGTCAGTCGTGTCTATAAAATTCCTAAGGGCAGTATAGTCTTTTCCTTTATTCTGTGTCTGTAAAAAACCCTAAGGGTCTGGTGGAATATTCCTAGTGTTGGGCAGCCTATAAATAGGACCCCAATCCCTAGTGTTAGGTCACCCTTTTGGCTGAAATCAATACTACTTCTTTGGGTCATTTTGTCTCTTGCACTCTCTCTCCTTTCCCTCTAGATGGTGCGCCGCCAAGCATTTATTCATTACATTTTGCCTTGCATTTACTCCTTCTCAGTAAGATTCCATCTCCTGTTCATGTGTGGATGCTTGCATTTTTCTCTCGGAATCAGAACCTTCGGTTTGGTGTGTTTTTGGTGATTTTATTCCTGAGAAGGTGCTTCTGTTGCGTGTGTTCTTCACGCAAGTAGTACTAGTTCTTGCGGTTGCAAGTAGTACTACTACACTGTAGCAACAGTACACTAGCCTTGCTTTTCTGCGCAGCTTTTTGATCGAAGTTGACAGGGCTGAGTAACTTTTCTGACTATTTTCTGACGAAGCCACCCTCTCTGTTCGAAGCCCCTCAGCTCCGTGAGGCAGGCTTCGGTCTGATATACTTGAAGGCTTTGTTTGAACTTCGAACTTCGTTTTGTGTCCTGAGTTGCTAGCTTCGAAGTACCTTTTAAACTGTCAGCGTTTCATACTTCGTACGTCTGTGCGAAGGTACTCCGACTCGAGCTCTTCGAAGTCCATACATCGACAGGTTTCGAAGTTGGCTTCGAAGCTTGTCTCTCTATTAGACTTCGCTCAGTGTTTGCTTCCGTCTTCTTCGAAGGTCCTTGGTGTGTTTGTTCGAAGGTAGAGTGTAGGCTTCATTTTGGTTTCTCTGTCGCGTGTCAGCCTTCGCTTCTTCGTTCGAAGGTTCCCCGTCTGTGCGTTTCGTTCGAAGTATTCTGTTCTAAGGATAGGCTTCGAAGCACTCGGTTCGAAGCTAGCTTCGATACTTCCGTACTTCGCTTCGAAGCATACTTCGCTCCCTACCCCTTCGAACTAGGCTAGACCAAAACATACCTTCGACATTTACACAACAGACTTCGGTAGGCTTCGCAACTAACCACCGAAGCAGGCCTCGACGGGCGAAGCAGGCTTCGCCAAGTTCCGAACAGGAGACAAATCTGAACAGTAACTTCTCAACTCACTTTATATATACTTAGATCATTTCATTGAGAAGTTTGGTCTGACATGTCTAGTATACTTTGTTTATCTGCCTAGTTGCACTGCTTTGGTAGTTCTCTGTTTAACATCAGTTGATTCTAGGCTAGATACCTTTAGACTTAGGCTATCTGTTCATTTTCTGTTGCTTAGTCTTTTGAGGTGCGTTGGGTGTTGGGAACATGTCTATATTCGAAAGAATTTTTAAGGCGCCCATTCACCCCCCTTTGGTCGCTACTTTCGGTCCTACACAAGCACGACAGCTCCTCCTTCACAAAGGGCAAGCCCTAGACAAGATTCTTCAGAAAGGCCCTGAAGGACAACCGGCGTGAGAACAAGAAGCGAGAGAAGGCCTTGTTCGCGAGATGGAGAAAAGCTACTCCAAGCGGTCTTCGTCTTCTTCCTCTTCATCAAGCGCAAGCGATGAGGAGATCATGATCAGGAAGGGGAAGGACAAGGACGATCCAGCGGGCCTCTGCTTCATGACATTCGGGGACAGGCCGAAGAGATGCTCACATCACCGCCGAAGATCCCGCAAGAGCTTCTGCTCAATGGCTCTTGGGGATAAGGAAGAGAAGGGCTCCCCCAATGACTCCGACGACGACGATAAAAAGGTATCTTCCTATGAACGCGAAATCGTTGATTTAATTGAAGAGAACCATCAGGAGTTGAGATATCGGGAGAAACTGCTTAGAGGGGCTAAGAAGAGAATAGATGAGCTTGAGAGTGAGCTTGCAATGGCCAACGGCATGATTGAGAGTCTGTCTTCTTCCCCTTGCTTGGGTGGTAGCAGTGAGTGCCCAAATTGTGAGGTGTTACTGTGTGACCTGATGACTCTGAAGTCCAGGTACACAGAAAGGGTAGATGAGAGGGACGCTCTGGCCATTTAGCTTGAAAGCGCTCAGCTAGAGTTGAAAGATGCTCATGCCACTGTCATCGTGCCCTATGTTGATTGCCCATCCAATCTAGCTAGTCTAGCTGAGTTGAAAGCCAAGGGTGATGAGTAGTTCGGTGAGTTGGAGAGAGTTAGAGCTGGGCTGGAGCAGACTATGCTAGAGCTTGAGACACTGTCAGTTCCACCCACTGTTTGTGAGAATTGCTTGTCTCTTAGATTGGAGTTGATCAAGCTAAAAGCCGAGAAGTCTTTCCATGTTAATAGAGAGTGTGAGACCTACTTGTCTCAGGTGGAGGTACTAGCTTCCATGAGAGAGGATCTAGCTGATGTTCAAAATGAGAACTTTTACCTCCGTCAGATCCTGAGTTGGGTGAGTGCCAGAGAGCCACAGCTCGGCATGATGATCCAGCAGTTTAAGAGGCAGGATGGGTTTGTGGTAGGTTACACCTACACCAAGGCTGATATTGAGAGTGTCATTAGTCGAGCAGTGGAGTGGAGTAAGATGACTCCTAAACAGAGATATCCCAAGACTCACTCCACTGAGTCTTTCCAGGCTAGTCAACCAAAGGATAGAGTGTTCCAAGAACAACCTAAAGCTCCACCCAAGAAGCCCATCTAGGTTCCAAAGGCCAAACATCTTCACACTTCTCTAGACTCTCTGCCTGGACCCTCTCACACCAAATATTTTACACACAACACCACCAAGCCCAAGAACCACAAGCCTCGACCACATCCCAAGAAGCCCACCTACCACTATGAGTACTGTCAGAGAGATGCGCATCTTGAGGAGTTTTGCTTCAGGAGGAAGAGGGTTGAGAGAGCAGAGAGAGCTTGTGGAGGGCAGGAGCAGTTCTACTAGCAGGTTGGTAGACTGAGAGTTCCTCTACGCGGGGAGAGGCTAGGGGCCAGGAGACGGCTTTCATGCCCATGATCTGGAGGGTGGTGTTCGCTCCAGCAGAGCTCCAGGTCGCTTTGGATACGGCTGTGGACCTCGTGGTCAAGACTTTAGGCAGAACCGAGGACCGCGCTTTAGGCCACCCTTTGGTCCAGACTCTTATGATTCCTTCTGCTTTCCGTCTTTTGAGCAGATGGCTCGACACTGGTTTAGTTATTTTGCTAAACCTGGTGCCGGACCATTTGCTCCCTCTTACGGCCACTGATCGTGCAGGATCGAGGACTGGAGGATGTGTGAATCATGGATTCAGGATGCTCTCGCCACATGACGGGACATCGCAGATGGTTCTCCAGTCTCTCTCCCCCAAGCTCCAAAGAGTATATCACTTTCGGGAATAGTGGTCAAGGGAAGGTACACGGCATTGGCTCAATTCGAATCTCTGACCATTTCTCTTTGAAGAATGTTGCTTTGGATGGGAATTTTAACTTCAATTTGATTTCTGTTTCGCAACTTCTTGAGGATGGGTTGGAGGTTCGTTTTAAGAAGGGCATGTCTTCTGTGGTTGATTTTAGAGGGTCTTTGGTTTTCTAGATCTTACCCTTCGGTAAGGTTTTTCGGATTGACTTCTCTAGTTCATTTGGCCCTTCTCGTTGTTTGATTGCTAGATACTCCTCTGAGCTCTGGAAGTGGCATAGGAGGTTAGGCCATTTGAGCTTTGATCTGCTAGTCAGCTCTATGGACCTCATCCAAGGATTGCCCAAGCTTAAGATGGAGAAGGATCTGGTTTGCCATCCCTGTCATCACGATAAAATGGTTGTCGCTTCTCACTCACTTGTGACTCAGGTGATGACTTTGTACCTAGGAGAGCTGTTACACATGGATACTGTTGGTCCAGCTCGGGTATGCTCAGCCGGTGGGAAGTGGTACACGCTTGTGATCGTTGACGATTTTTCTCGATTCTAGTGGGTTTTCTTCTTGGAGTCTAAGGATGAGACTTTTCAGTTTGTTCCTGACCTGATTTTTAAGCTGAAGAATGAGAACAATGGTCGAATGCGAACCATTCGCTCTGACAACGGCTCTGAGTTCAAGAACACTCATTTTGTCAGCTTCTGTAGTGATCAGGGTCTTGATCATCAGTTTTCTGCTCCTTATACTCCACCATAGAATGGCGTTGTGGAATGAAAGAACCGCACGCTAGTCGAGATGGCCAGGACGATGCTTGATGAGCATAGGACTCCTAGGTGCTTTTGGGCTGAAGCCATGAACACGGCTTGCTATATGGCCAACCGCATGTTTCTTAGTGCTTACCTAGGTAAGACTTCATATGAGTTGCAGTTTGGCAGACACCCCAAGGTGAGCCACTTGCGAGCGTTTGGCTACAAGTGCTTTGTGCTCAAGAAGGGAGGGCATTTGGACAAGTTTGAGTCTCGTTGCTGGGATAGAGTTTTTCTTGGTTATGCTTTGCATTCTCGAGGCTTCCGTGTTTGGAACCTCGACTCCCAGCAGCTTATTGAGACTTGCGAAGTTTCTTTTGATGAATCCTTGCCTTCTTTCACTCCTTCTTTTGAGCTTTCTGGAGATGATGAGCTAGGAGAGTCCATCTTCGAGGAAGATGATAATGCTCCAGCTGTTGATGAGGGTGGGCCTTTGCCACAGCCTGCATAACCCACACTTTCTAAGACTTCGACTGAGGATGAGGGCAGACCTCTGATCACTTCTTCCACTTCAATCGAGCCCCCTCAGTCGAGTCCAGAAGTGCCAGCTGCTGACTCCGGTAAGGTGACTTCAGATCACCTGGGATCCCGAGCAGTTCAGCGTGATCACCCCTCAGAGCTCATCATCGGTGATCTTACTGAGAGAACTTTGCGCTCTTCTATTGAGTCGCTTGTTGTGTTTGCTGAGTCTGCATTTGTTGCATCTTTTGAGCCTAGAGACATTTCTCATGCTCTTTCTAATTCGAACTGGATTAATGCCATGCAAGAAGAGCTTGAGAATTTTGTCCGCAATCTGGTTTGGACACTGGTTGAGCTGCCACCCGGATGCAACCCCATAGGCACCAAGTGGGTGTTCAAAAACAAGCAAGGTGAAGATGGGGTTGTGGTGCGCAACAAAGCTCGACTAGTTGCCAGGGTTTTTGCCAGAAAGAGGGTATTGAATTTGAAGAGACTTTTGCCCTATTGCTCGTCTTGAGTCCATTCGCATTCTTTTAGCTTTTGCTGCTTCGAAGGGTTTTAAGCTTTTTCAAATGGATGTCAAGAGTGCTTTTCTAAACGGGTAAATAGAGGAGGAGGTCTATGTTAGGCACCCACCGGTTTTGAGAACCCAAAGTTTCCTCGACATGTTTTTAAGCTGCGGAAAGCTTTATACGGTCTGAAGCAAGCCCCCAGGGCTTGGTATGACCGGTTGAAGCAGTTTTTGTTGGGGAAGGGTTTTGTGATGGGTTATGTGGATGAAACACTTTTCTTGCTCAGAGATGGCTCAAACTTCTTGATTGCTCAGATTTACGTGGACGATATCATTTTTGGTGGTTCTACTGATATGCTTGTGTCCAAGTTTTCTGAGCAGATGCACAGTGAGTTTGAGATGAGCCTCATGGGTGAGCTCAAGTATTTCCTAGGGCTCCAGATCAAGAAGACCAAGGACGGCATCTTCATCCACTAGAGTAAGTACACGCGGGACATGTTGAAGAAGTTCGACTTTGGTGGAGAGTTGAAGCCTCAGATGACCCCAATGGGTACATCTAGGGCCTAGACAAGGACGAGAGCGGCGTCAAGGTCAACGAGGGAGAATTTCGAGGGATGATTGGATCACTGCTGTACATGACGACGACGAGGCCAGACATACAGTTTGCCATGGGACTGTGCGCGCGCTTCAAGTCTTCACCACGTGTGTCTCATCAACAGGCTGTCAAGCGCATTTTCAGGTACCTTACCTGTGTGCCCGATCTTGATCTTTACTATTCAGCATCATCATCTCTTGATTTATCTGGCTTTTCGGACGCTGACTTTGGCGGGTGCCGGTTGGATCGCAAGTCGACTTCCTGTACTTGCCAGTTTCTTGGTTCTTCTCTTGTCTCTTGGTCTACTCGAAAGCAGTATGGAGTTGCACTTTCTACCAGAGAGGCTAAGTATGTAGCTGCTGCTAGATGCTGCTCACAGTTGGTTTGGATGATTTCCACATTGCGAGATTTTGGGTTGTTCTTTCCTACCAGAGTTCCTCTGTTTTGTGACAACACCAGGGCGATTTGTGTAGGGAAAAACCCTTGTCTCCATTCAAAAACCAAACACATTGATGTGCGCTTTCACTTTCTGAGGGATCAATATGAGAAAAGTGTCATTGACCTTGTTCATGTTGATACCCATCATCAGTTGGCTGATATTTTCACCAAACCCCTAGATCAGTCTACTTTTGAGCGAGTACGAGGGGATTTGGGTGTTGTGTATCCTTTTTAGGATATTTTTGAGTAAGTTTTCTTTCTTCTTTACTCTTTTCTTGAGTCTTTTTGTGTGTGTTCATATCATGCATATTGACATATCACACTTTGAGCTTGCTTCTGTAATATGATTGATCTACTTTACTTATTCTAGCTAGTATATGCTTTTAATTACTTGTCGATGATCATGCTTTGTTTCAGTTCATATGATATGCCTGATATCTGTCATATGCATGGCTTTTATGCTTTAAAATTGAAAAATGATCACCATTGCATCTGGTAACTAGCATGTGTAGGTTGAGCGCTTTTGCTATCTTCTACATGCTTGGTAGCTAGTTCCTCACTTAGATGCAGATATGCAACATGGACATCTTTATGCTTTAACATGGAAATGTACTATAAAAATGATAAAAATCAGAAAAATGAAAAATTCCATGCCTTTTTATGCTTGATTTGAAAAGATCCAGGCTGGTTTGATTTTGTCGCATTGCATTGTTCTGGACTGCTTACCATAGCACTTTGGTATGAACTGGGACAATGTAGTGTCTGCCAAGACCAATGTCTTAAGCTTCTAATGGTCCAGTTCTGTCCTAGGCTTAACTTGCTCGGTTAGCATAAGGTTTGACATGCAAATAACCCCTAGCAAAAATGAAAAAGGAAAAAGAAAAATCTTGAAAATTAAAAAGATAACAAGTTTGCTGAAGCACTTTGTTTTGGACAATGCTTATCTTGGTAGATATCAGTTAGCTTTTGCATCTCATGCTTTACCTTGCTTGTCAGCTAGAAAATGTGGTGATGCTTTTATTTGCAAAAATTTAAAAATGCGTGCTAACGAGTTTCTTTAGATATCATCTGTTGCACTGATCATACCATGTGTCTTAGACAGTATGTATTTTGCTATATCTGTTAGATGTTGTAATTGCAGTCAATCATATCTGAGAAGCATGCTTTCTACACTCCACATGCACCCCAGTTGTATTCATTGCATATTTTGAGGAGGAGCTGCATTTCAGGGGGAGTCTATGTCTCTTTAGAGTGCATTTAGTCTTGCTTGATGAGTCCAATTGTCAACAAGGGGGAGAAATTTTGGGTTACTCGTTCTGTTCGAAGAGTTTAAGGGGGAGTTTTGGCTTTCTCTGGGATTTGTGTCAGGGTGAGTTTTTGTCATGTTTGTCCTTACTCTTTGGATATCCTTGTTGATAATTCTTAGAATGCACTCGTTTTGAGTCTTTACTTTTGGTTAACCTTAATGACCGCTTTCCTGCTTTTGTTCGGCTTTTGGTCATTAGGGTTATACTTTTATTTTCTTCTTTTTTGTTTTTCTTGTGCTTTGTTTCGTGTTTCCACATGTGCTTACAGGTACTAGAGAGCTGATAAAGAGAAGTGTTGACAATGCACTCATCAAGGGGGAGATTGAGGAGCCATGCTGAAGAGCATGGGCCTCATGGCTCTAGATGTGATGAGTGATTGTCAACGGAAGTCAAAGAGGACATGAAGAGAAGAGAAGACCTGCTGTGTCTGGGCCGCATGTGACTCAGGTACACGGGCAGCGGACTGTCGGGCAGAGGGGCCACGAAGTCGGGCTGGCCCAATCCGAGTACATGGGCTAGGAGCAGCAGAGGATCCACTAAGCTGTTGACTGGGATTGACTCAGGTACACGGGCGGCGAGCAATTACCGGGGTGAGAGAGCTGCGGAATTGGGCCGGCCCAATCCGGGTACCCGGTGCGAATACGGTGGATGCTTTGTCAGTTTCGGTGCAAAACTGACGACCGCTGATTTCAGATCTGACCGTTCTGAGGCGAAGCCGTAGCCACTACGAAAGCTCCGCTTCAGGATAAGTCATTTGTATTTAGAAGTTTACTGTTTTTCCTTTAGGCCCACAGTCTGTCAGTCGAGTCTGTAAAATATCCTAAGGGCATTTTGGTCTTTTCTATTTTATTTCACCATCTGTAAAAACCCTAAGGGTCTTTTGGTATTTTCCTAGGCTATTGGGCTGCCTATAAACAGGGCCCCAATCCCTAGGGTTAGGGTTAACTCACTTAATGTGAAATTGGAGTTCACTTTCTCCACGATGTGTTCCTGTTCATTCCTCATTATTGTGAGCGCCGCCGCTAGTGTGGATTGTTTGTTCTTCACAGTTTCATCAGGATCCGCATCATTGACTCACTGGGAAATCACTTAATCTGGTTTTATTCATCCTTTTTAGCCATCATGCGCCTCGCTGTGAATCTTAATCTCGGTCGATTCGTTTTGCTTGTCATTGAATAGCCTAATCATCTTTGTGCGTTAAGTTTATTGACAGCTTCTTTTCTTATAGTCTCTTCTGCGCATAGCTCTATGGGCTAGGTCCTTTGCCTTTCGATCTTCTTTTCGTAGCATTGCAGGTAGGCCTGCTCTCAGTTGTGCATTGCAGGGCACTTGAGTGCCTAGAGTAGTGGGGCAGCTATAGCCTGTAGTATTGCTTTTAGGTGCATGCGTCTCAAAGTTTCTCTGGTGTTAGCCGAAAGTCCAGGCGTTAGGCTTAATCTTTGTTTATCCTCTCCAGCGCCACTTTTTTGTATCGCCATTTTTTATTCATTTTTGCTGGAGCATGCGTGTGACAGAGCAAGCTAGCTGAACCTGCAACAGCCTTTGGCAGCAAGCTACGTAGCCCAACAGACTATAGCTTAGCACAGCTAGGTATTTAGCATTGTGAAGTTTTGATCACGAGGTGCACAGTGTTCGGTAGCATATTGTGCGGCAGCTTCAGTAATTCAGTTACTCTGTTAAAATATGCCACCACATCTCCGTCGTTGGACGAGTACATCCAGGACCTGTGCTCCATCTAAAACATATATTATTTGAAAAAATATTAATAAATTCATTATTGTTAATTTTAGTAATTTACAAATTGAAAATATATTGATTTATTATCGCTCATAACAACATTAATTAAAAATCCTCAATGCTTTAATTAAAACTATTTATTAAGCAGAGAAAATTATTAAATAAATTAACTATATTGGTTTCTCTCTCTCCAAACAACATAACTCTAGATCTATAATCATAAATCAAATTAAAAAAGAGATTAAAATGACGTAAATCAATATACAAGTGATGAATAATTGTGAGGAGGGTCATATTTGTTCATTGGGAGAAGGTAACTGTTGGCATAAAAGATTACGCTAACAGGTTTCTGAGGATTAGAAACTAACAAACGAAGTGTTTGCGAAATGAATTGTTCTAAGCCTCCGAAAGGATAATAACTTAGAATAGTTCGAAAGTGTGTATTGAATAACTTGTATTCAGTCCCTATTACAGGGTTAAACAGGTGGTATTTATAGGCCCAACATTAAGGAAAAGACCTATTTACCCCTTTATTACAACCGACATAGTGGAAACTATTCGGTACCCTTAATAGGGCTAAAATGGTAAAAGACTAATCTAATGAGAAAGAAGATAAGTCTTCCATCTTAGCTGGCAGAAAAGATCTCAGAAAAGTCTAAGTTCGATGATATACTCCGAACTAAGGTTCATCTTCATGCTTCGAGCTTGACACAGGGCATCTCCGAAGATGCATGTTATAAACCTTCGAATTCATTATCTGCCTTTGTGTTGTTACTGCAATAACCCTGAGGATGGAATATTTTCCCCCAACAGTAGCCCCTCGAATACGCTTCTCCGTTAAACCTGTAATGTTAGGAGAGCAGTATACGGAAGAAAAATAACCATGCGTAGGGGTTATTAGATTTTTAATTTATCTTCGAAATGTATGAAGATATGAAACTTCGAATCAGTTTTAAGACAATTACTTTCGAACCATCTTAGAACTAACTCAGGAAGCCCGAAAGTCTTTTTAGACTTAGAAGAAATAGCCGTTGGCTTCTTTCTTCTAACGGAAGTTACGCAGTGCGTTAATTTCAGAAAAAAAGTAACGGGCAAAAATGCGAAACGGCATGGACAAACGGTAAAAAATGTAAAGTCTAGGCTATAAATAGAGGGCCTAGAACTTTCCTGAGTACCTTTCCACCGCTTTCTTGCAAACGAACCACCCTTTGAGCCCTAGCCTCCATTCTTCTTCCAAAGCAACTCAGTAGTTTCAATGGCGAAAACCAAAGGTTCTGGAGCACCTTCAGCCCTGGCTCGACAGTAGGCTGCTGCTGCAGCAGCGGCTGAGTCAATGGCGATGGCAGCTCCAACTCCTGCAGCAACAACCATGGCGGCAGGAGCAGGAAATCCCCAAAGTGTCGATGATCAAGGCCTCTTCCCGGCATCGACTAAATACATGGATCAATCCTTCCAGCTGGGGCCTTCAACCTGCAAAGAGAATCACTGGCGGCCACGGTAGAGGGCAAAATTAGCTCGGGAGTTATGATCCGCAAACCTGGGAAGGAAGTTATCCCGTCACCAAGACCCAGAGAAGTGGTCGTCTTTGAAGCTGGCTTGGGTCTTCCGGCAGTGGATTTCTTAGCTGAGGTATTGGATCTGTTCCATGTCACTCTCCCCCAACTATCTCGGAATGCAGTAGCTCGTTTAGCCATCTTTGAATGGGCGTTAAGAGCCGAGGGTTGTGAGGGGAGGGCAGAAATCTTCGCTGTGTTGCACAGAGCTTCGTGCCAGCCAAAGACCTTCGTAGGCCCCGGAGGTGAAAAAATGGTAGTAGCCTTCGAAAGTATTAACTTCAGGCTTCGGGATGAATATGCCCTTCAGTTTCCTGCTAAGGCCATCAATGCAAGATGGTATACCGACTGGATTATGAGATGATTTTATGCCGAAGTTGGGGCGAGCAACCGTCTAGCTGGACCTCTAAAAGACATCAACTTCCGAAAGGAAGCCCTTGTGCATCCAGACCAGGGTCAGCTCGAAGCTCGCCTTAGCTTGCTTCAAAAGATCAGTCATCGGTTGAGCATGCGAGACTTAGCCGAAGAATTCCTCGGGCTCCAAATTCCTCCCCTGATGGCCAACTGGCCTATCATCTTCGAAGAGGATTCGGAAGGCGGTCTCCGAAAAATTACTTCGAGTTCGAGCACTGCAGGTAACTTCGAAAACAACATACTCCATGTATATTTATTCGAAAAATTAACTAACTTAACTCATTTTTAGCTTCTTCAGCCCCTATAACTTTGGAGCAAATCATACGGGCTTCGAAGAAGATTTTGGGTGCTCCAACTCCGACCGAAAAAGAATGGAGAATCAAGTTGGTCGGGAGTTGGGAAAGATTTAACAGAGTATGGGGAATGCTGGAAATCACTCTGCCCCCTTTGGTGGATTGGGTGCCTTCGGAGAAAGGACCCAAGAAGAGGAAGGCTGAAGCTGGGACTTCGAGCTCCACCAAGACTCCAGTCAAGAAGGTGGCTCGAAAGCCAAAGAACCCAGCACCTTTGAGCCCAAGGGCTTCAGTCTCCGATTCCCAGGAGGACGAAGGCAGGTTACTTGTGAGCCTGATTGACGAAGATGCAGCTCAAGGAACTGCACAGTCGAAGTACCTTCGAACGTGCCGGAGTCTCAAGAGAACCTTGAGCAAACAAGGACTTCGACAGTTCAAGAGGATTTACCTCAGGATGAAGTTCCTGCGGATGAAAGTGGAGTTGAAGTCACTATGGCTTCGATTCCCGATGAAACAACGACTATTCAGGAAATGTTCCTGCAGTCGAAGTTTTGACGCTTGACTCGGACGAGGATCTCGCCTTCGATCCACCAATCAGTCCAATGCTTACTCGTCGCCAGAATGTCGAAGGTAAACTTCAAATAATTTTTATCTTCTTTTTTGAAAATGTGAAATTATATAAAGTATAATACCTTTGTTTTTACAGAGTCCACTTCTGTGGAAGAGGTCCGTCCAGAAGATACAATCCCTGGACCTTCGACAACTTCGGAGCCAATCCAAAGAGCCACTCAGATGGGGCCTAGAAGAGGCAAAAGAAAGATGGACTCCCTCCCTGCTGTGAGCTCCGGATCAACTTTGTCTGAATCAACAAAGGAGAGCCAATCTACCGAGGGGGGCCAATCTCCGGGGGCTCCAAAGACCACCACTCAACACTCCGGGCCTTCGCCGAACAAAGATGACCAACAAGCTATAAGTATGCTCCCCCTTCTAGCTCCTTTCTTAGAGTGAAGAACTGGTCTTCGGACTTTGCTCGAGCCTTTGGATCGAGCTAGTCGCGTTATTGGGGAGACAAACTTGGTGGCCATTTTGAGCGAAGCGGAGAGCTCGGAGCTTAACACAGCTATGGAACGCGCATCCTACCAGGTACGAAGCATCTGTGAAATAACATCGAATTTACATACAAATAATTTCTTACCTTGATTTTTTCTTTTCACAGCAAACAGTCTTGGCCCAAGCTGCGAATATATCAAATGAACGAGAAATCGCTCGCCTTCGAGAGGAAAATGGAACTATTCAACGGAATCTCACTATCTCCGAAGGCCGAGTGGTTCATATGGACAGTATGGTGTCAACGTAGCGCAGGGCCAGACAAGGCTTGGAGGCTGCGAACAAGGAGCTCGAAGCAGAAAGAATTGTGCTTCGAGCAGAAGTTGAAAGAATGCGGGCGGAACACGCTACTGCGGGGACCGAGCTTGTTAGGCTCCGAGAGGAAGCTAGCCAGCTTTTGAATAAAAAAAATTCGTTAACTACAGAGGCTGCTAGACTTTCCGGAGTTCTGGGAGAGCTAACTTCGGAGAAGGATGCGTTGATCGAAGATAAGCTGAAGTCCGAGAAGGTAGCTGCGGAGGTTATGGGTCAACTGCTAGGCGTTCTGGAGTACTTCGGTACTACTGGGATGCTTCCTTCTGATGACAACATTTCCCTTCTGCACCGGTTGAAAAGGATTCAAGGAGTGGCGAAGCAGATGAAGACAGCAGGCATTTGCTACAGAGAACTCTCCAGACAAGTGGATGTTGTTGGCCTACTTCGTTACTACGAGGATCTGGGCCGATCAATAACTCCGAGCGCAGGAGAGGGCCCAATTACCTTTGACGACGAGCAGCTTCTGACTCCTTCCGAAGGTGTGGCCGCTACCTGGCAAGCCTTCCAAACTTCATGGAGAGCCGAAGGTCGCTCTGCGATCAAGGCCTGGTTCGGTGAAGGACAATGCCAGAAGCAAGCTCGGATCCAAGCTTCGAGCAGTCAGCCTCCTCCGAACCCGCAGGTTTAGATATGTCTTAGGATCTTTGTCTATGTAAAGCTTTGTGCTTATGTACATTTATCAATGAAATTTTTTTTATCATGTTTTTAGGCTTTGCCTCATACGGAAGATATCGAAGTGTTAGATATTAACGACGAACTTCGCTCATTATGGGCTACCTTCGATCTTCTAAAAGTTTACAAGCGCCCTCGATTTTTTAATTCCTCGAGATAGCTCCGGTGTAATTACGCCCGAAGTAAGCAAAGATATACTATCTTATATTAAAGAGGAAGAAAAAAAGGTTAACTTGGAAACTTCGTCTTCTGAAGACGTTATATGGTCCGAAGGCGAAGATGAAGCTCGAAGTAAAAAGCCTGAAAAACTTGGAAGCTGGGAAAGGAGCCCCGAACGGCTTCGAACTTGGGCCGAGCTTCAACAAGAACAGAAGGACTTTAGAGCTTCGAAGGGAGGCAAGAGAGTTAAACGTAAAGTTGTTAGAACTCCCGGCACTGGAACTAGTCATTCCAACCCTAGCTCTAGAGATCGAAGAGGTCTTCGATTCCTTCTTGGTATAGATACCAATTTTTCATGATGTAATCTGTAATCATATTCATTCAAATAATAAATATCGATTTAAAATTGTCTCCCTATTTACTAGCCCCTCTTTGGGTATAAGCAACTTCGAACTGTATTCAAAGATGGTTATGCGCAAAGAAAAACTTCGTAGTATAATTTTTTGGGGTTCGGAGCCCCTCTGCAATTTAAAGATCTTTTAAAATCTTATAAAATGTCTTCGACTATTTGTAGTCTGAAGAATGGCAACTTAGTACCCTTTGTCTTTTGAAAGAAATCACTTGAGATAACTTCCAGGACACTTTAGTGCCTTAGATAATTTGTCACTTTGGACTATGTTAACAGACATTCGAAGCTCATGGCTCAAACTCTGTTTTGCTTTGGCCACCTTCGGCTCTTTTTTGCGAACTCTGTCAAACCAGTGGTTCGGAGTTTGCAGTGGTCTCTTTGGACTCTTTTTACGGATGTCTACAAGCCAGTGGCTTGGACTCCGCATGGTTTGGCCACCTTCGGCTCTTTTTACGGATGTCTACCAGCCAATGGCTTGGACTCCGCATATTTTGGCCACCTTCGGCTCTTTTTACGGATGTCTACCAGCCAATGGCTTGGACTCCGTATGATGTGGTTTTGGGCTCTTTTACGGATGCCTACAATCCGGTGGCTTGGACTCCGGATTATGTCAGCCCCCACGTCGGAAACTTCGAACCAATGATTCGATGTCCGAAAATATGATTCAGCTTTATGACACTTCCCTCTCGGTCAACCCCGCGGTTCCAGTGCGTCCACTCGGAAGATGGAGGTTATGAGGGGAAGGCACTATCTGAACCATATGCTTTATTAATTCAGAAGATGATTACAAGTGGTTTACAAGGAGCCCTTATGCGAAGTATCGCTTTAGGTGCTCCGCATGCCAAGTATGTGCTAATTCTTCACCTTCTAAATTAGCTAATTTAAAAGAGCCAGGGCGTCCTGAACGAACAATTAAGTATGGACCTTCCCATTTATTTCCTAATTTCCCTGGCGCTATAATGCTTCGCAGACAAGATGACCTGGTCTAAGCTCATTGATCTTAACCTTCGGGTCAAACCAAGCCTTCGTCTACTGGTGATACTTTGATAAATTGGCCACAGCTCGAAGTCTTATTTCTTCTGATAAATCTAGCGAAGCTTGTCTTTCTTCTTCAATCTCCAGTTTGATGCTGCGAAGTGATCCTCCTTTGAGCTCCGTTGGAATCATGGCTTCGTCTCCGAATAGTAATCTGAATGGAGTAAAACCTGTGGACCTTGTTTGCGTAGTCCGAATGGACCATAAAATCTTCGGAAGTTCTTCGGTCCACAGTCCTTTTGCTAATCCTACTATCCTTCGATTTAGCCCTGACAAAATATTTCCATTGGCTCTTTCTACAGCTCCATTAGACTGAGGATGCCTCACTGCAGCAAAACATAACTGGATGCCTAGATCTTCGCAGAACTTTCTGAAAGGTTCTGCATCGAACTGTGTTCATTATCAACTGTGAGTTGTCTAGGCACTCCGAACCGGCAAATGATATTTTTCCAAAAGAATTTCTGTACATTGTTCGAAGTGATAGCTGTTAAGGGCTCTGCTTCTACCCACTTAGAAAAATATTCAATAGCTACCACTGCAAACTTTAAATTTCCCTTAGCAACTGGAAAGGGACCAATTAAATCCATACCCCATCTGGCCATTGGCCATACCGGAGCAATAACTTGAAGAGCTGTTGGTGGGCGATGACTCCGTCGACCCATCCATTGACAACCTTGGCATGTGTGGACTAAACTCTCCGCATCAGCTGTTATTGTAGGCCAATAAAGCCCCTGGCGAAGTGTTTTTCCTGCCAAAGCTCGAGGGGCCAAATGGCTACCGCAAAGTCCTTCATGGATTTCCCGAAGAATTTCTTGACCTTCGGCTTGAGATATACATCGGAGTAGAGGGGAATATACTCCGGCCTTGTATAAATACCGTTGATTATTTGATAATTTCTGGCTCTGACTTTCAATCATGAAAGTTGTGGCTCTTCAGGCAAATTTGTCCCTCCTTGTAAAAGTTCCATGATTGAATTTTTCTAATCTGCATCTGGAATACAAAGAATCTCTGTAGATGGAATTTGTAGCACCGAAGGTGTAAAGGGGGTCACGTGGGCATGCTTTATTCAAGGATGTGAAATCAATGCACATGCACCACTTTACGGAGGATTTCTTCTTGACGAAGACTTGGTTGGCTAACCATTCTGTGTGATCCACTTCTCTGATAATGCCAGCCTTCAACAATTTTTCAACTTCGGCTTTTGCAAGAACAACTCTTTCTGCGGACATTTTTCGGAGTCCTTTCCGAACAGGTCGGGCCTTCGGATTTACAAGCAAACTATGTTCAATGATATCCCGATCGACTCCGGTGATGTCTTCGTCAGACCAAGCAAAGACATCTAAATTCTCTTTCACCACTTCTTCCAAGGAGGTTGCAACTTCTGGAGGTAAATCTTTACCAAATTGAAATGCATATTCTTTACCATCTTTAACAATAATCTTCGTTGCAATCTCTCCTTCAGGACTTGGTCTTGGGAAGGATTTCTTCGAAGCTTCGGAAGGAGCTGAAAAATTTTCTTGATTATCATACACATTGTTCACTTGCCTTGGATCAAGTGGGGGGCCGTGGCCATATTCCTCTCTTCGGACAATAGCTTGATCTCCGAAGACAGTGAGAACTCCCGCTTGCGTGGGCATCTTCATGCACAAGTAATTGTGGTGTGCCACAGCTCCGAACTAATTTAACATGCCTCTTCCGAAGATGACGTTGTAGGCATATGGAGCATCTACAACGTCAAAGATTACTTCCTCTGTCCTTGCTAACAATCCTTCTCCGAATGTAACTTCTAGGCCAATTTGGCCAAGTGCATCAAGCGGAGGTCCTGCGAAGCCTTGCAAGGGACGAGCTGCTGGAAGGAGGTGTTTTCTGGAGATGCACAATTGATCGAAGGCTTGAACAAAAATAATGTCTGCCGAACTGCCTCCGTCAATTAACACTCTTCGAACCTCAGTTCCTGCAATGTCCGCAGTGATGACAAGTGGGTCTGCATGTGGAAATTTAATGCCAGCTGCATCCTCCGCAGAAAAAGATATTGGTACCTGAGACCATTCAGGCATAGCAGTTGCAGATGACGAAGTTCCAATGTGTCCCACTTCTCGGACATACTCTCTCCTCTGCCTTTTTGACATGCTTCCAAGAGTACCTCCTCCGGAGATAGGGAGGACTACCCTTTTTCCTCGGTCTTGCCCTCTTCTTGCTTCGGAGGTGGCATAATATTGACCACCGGAGGGCGTCTTGCGGCTTCGAAATTTTCTATCTGCGCCACAACCTGGACCGGCTCTGGGCGCGCTGCAGCTGGAACTCGGTCGGTAGTACCTCGACCCGAAGTTCTTTCCAGATATTCTCCTCTCAGAGTAAGTATAGCCTTGCAAGTATCAGTTGTGTGGCTTCGGTTTTCACCATGAATACAGCAGAAAAGGGTCTGGCCTTTGCCAGCCGTTTTCCCTGGCGGCCTCCAGCCGCTTACCTTGTTTCCCGAAGGTTGTGGAGCTCTCTGGTTGAACTTTTGCGGGGGTGCAATGTTCAGGACTTCAGAACGGGGCTGCTTTTGCCCCCTTCTCCTATCATGCTGAACTTCGAAGACTGGTTCTTGCGGCTGTGCCGAAGTTTTTACTTCCACTTTTACTTCCTGCAGTATGGACGGAGTAGCTGCAGTTCTTCGAAGCCAGCCTTCTTCCGACCTCGCATATTCTTCAAAGTATGACATCAATTGAGAGACAGAAGATATGCTTTTCCGGTGAAGTTTATCAAGGATGCCTTGATGAATGACCCCTTCCCGAGCTGCGTAAATTACCGAAGATGTACTCAACCCTCGGATCTGCGACTTCGTATGAGTGAAGCGCTTGAAATATTGCCTCAATGTCTCTCCAGGGAGTTGCTTCACCTGGAAAAGACTTCCCGTCAACATAGGAGGCACGAAGGTGCCTTGAAAATTGCTTACGAACTTCTTCTTCAGCTACCCCCATGAATTAATTGATCCTGGCTTCAAGGACCAGAACCACCGCAATGCCACTCCTTGAAGAGCTAAATGGAAGCATTTTGCCATGGTGTCCCGAACTCCTCCACTAGCTTCAATTGCTAGAGCATAAGAACAGACAAATTCTCCAGGATCCTCATCTCCGGCATACTTACAAAGCTTCGAAGTCTTAAACTTTGGGTCGAAGCGAACTTTTTGCAGCTCAGGATGCAACAGAGATTCAGTATCAAAGGAGGCGTTCTCCGGGGCTTCAGGATAGATGGGTTCGTCGTCTCCAGGCACTTCTGGAATAACTGGGATGGCTTGAAAGCGAAGCCTATTTGCAGCTTCTTGTCGCCATCTCACTACTTCAGCTTGGAGACTGGCCATTTGAGCGGCCATATCACCAAGATTGTCTTCATCTCCTCCGTAAGGATCTTCCGGGTCTTGAGAACTGAGAGGATCAGTTCGGAGTGGAACTTGAGGTGGAAGAGGAACTCTGGGCGATCGAAGTATAGAGGGAGTTGGCGGAGGAACTCCATATGCTCGAGGAATGGGAACTCCTTCCGGAGTTTGAGGTGGAGGAAACGTCGAAGGTCCTCCGACCTCAACAGTATCGGGAGGTGCCTCACCAGAGGTCCGAGGGGACCTCCGAACAGGGTTACGAGTTGCGCTCCGCTTAGGAGGCATGATGCAAGAAGTTGGTAGAGAACGAAGTTTCTTGTACTAAGTTCCCCACGGACGGCGCCAACTGTTGGCGTAAAAGATTACGCTAACAGGTTTCTGAGGATTAGAAACTAACAAACGAAGTGTTTGCGAAATGAACTGTTCTAAGCCTCCGAAAGGATAATAACTTAGAATAGTTCGAAAGTGTGTATTGAATAACTTGTATTCAGTCCCTATTACAGGGTTAAACGGGGGGTATTTATAGTCCCAAACATTAAGGAAAAAACCTATTTACCCCTTTATTAAAACCGACATAGTGGAAACTATTCGGTACCCTTAATATGGCTAAAATGGTAAAAGACTAATCTAATGAGAAAGAAGATAAGTCTTCCATCTTAGCTGGCAGAAAAGATCTCAGAAAAGTCTAAGTTCGAAGATATACTCCGAACTAAGGTCCATCTTCATGCTTCGAGCTTGACTCAGGGCATCTCCGAAGATGCATGTTAGAAACCTTCGAATCCATTATCTGCCTTTGTGTTGTTACTGCAATAACCCTGAGGATGGAATATTTTCCCCCAACAGTAACACTGTAAATGGAAGATTATTTAAAAATTTCTATTCACAAACCCTAAATTAGTAAAACTATAATAACTCATTGTATACATGATTAAATACAAAATAAATGTGTGATTCGGCATGGATTTACCTCCTAGAATGAGATCCTTCAAAAGAAACGAAAACAAAGCCTCCCCCCTCTTTATCTAGATTTTTGTCGCCATTGTACGGACAAAATTAAATGCGAACTCCGCTAGAGCTCGGGGAGGAAGAAGCTGCGCATTTATAGCTAGAATAGTAGTGGCGGTCGCAAGTGATGTCATCAATACTTTAATGGCGGCCATATTAGCAGCGGCGGGCAGCACCAGTGCCCGCCGCTTCTATTGGTACAATAGTGGCGGTCCGGGATGACGTCCGCACCGACCGCCACTACTTTACCAACAATAGTGGCGGGCGCCGGTGCTGCCGTCAGCACCAGCAACTGTAGTGGCGGGCATCTAATGGCCCGCCACTACAGTGGTTTTGCCCAACGCCATTACAGTGACGGTTTGTAGTAGTGTGTAGTCTGTCCTAGCTTCCTATAGCTAGGCTGCAAAGCCTAGTCTGGGTGTCAGTTCTTGTGGAGGCTTTGCTGGTTTTTTAATTGTGATATTCGAAGTCGAAGTCTGGTTTCGCGGTTGGCTTCGGAGTTGCTTTTTCCTTTGATAGCTCCAAAGGGTGTTGAAGTCAGAGCTAATTTCAGTCGGCTCCGAAGTGTGGTGAAGCTGAAGCAGACTTCGCAACAGGCTTCAGTGGTTTGATAAGTTTTGAAGCTCCACACGTAGGTTTTTTGCTGTGCGTGGTCCCAAGTGAAGTCAGGCTTCGGTACTTTTCTTTCGAAGCAGGCTTCGACGAACTTTGATCCGGAGTCATTTCTGAATAGTGTTATTTCTTGTCGCTTTGCATTCATCTGAATTGTTTGCCTATGATAATATGTTGATGATACGTGAAATGCTCTTGTCTTGAGTGAATTTTTAATCTGCCTTTAAGCACTGTGTTGGTGTCTCTTTGTTTAGGACACCGGTCATTTTTAGGCGAGATTATTTTAGGTTCTGCTGATCTGTTTATTTTTCCTAGCTAAGTCTGTTGAGGTGCGTTGGGTGTTGGGAGTAGGCCATTGATTCGAAAGAATTTTTAGGCGCCCATTCACCCCCCTTTGGTCGCTACTTTCGGTCCTACAAGGGAGTATGAAGCATCCCAAAAGGGCTTCGGCCTACTGACTGGTTGGACTAGAGTATAACTCCCGATCGGACCGACGACTGCGAAGGGGTCGCCGATGATTGCTATGGCGTTCTGCGAAGGGAGTCCGAAGCATCCCAAAGGGGCCAAAGGGGCCTCAGCGTGATGGTGAAGGGTGCTCCATCGCAGAGTGGTTCACTGCGAAGAGGTCTGGTCGGACCGGTGAAGGCCCCTCGGTCAGACCGAAGGATGGCTTCGGGCGCGTGGCCTCAGCAATCGCGTTGCGAAGGGCTGTGAAGACCATGCCGGCAACAGCCTGATGGCCCTGCACGGCAACATTCGGTCAGACCGGCGAAGCCCTATCGGTCGGACCGACAGGCTCCGGTCTAATCTCCTAAGGTCTCCGGCTACCTTATAGATGAATATAAATCACCCCAAACTTCTTGGCGATGATCTTAAAGGTGATTCCCCTGCAAAACAATAAGAGATCAACTGCAATCCATCCTAAAGGCTGCACTCCCAAGGGTAGCAATAAAACCGATAAAGACGATAAAAATCTATTTCGTGGATTAAACGGGAGATCCACGAGCGAATCAATAAGGGTTAGCATGATTTCGACGCGACGAACGAAGGGATTTCCTCGCAAACCCACGAAGATGGATGTTACATGGCTAATCCTAGGGCAAGGAAACTAGATTGAAAGGTAAAAGTACGATTCAAAGCGAGTGCTTTGTGTTGATATGAAAGCGGAGGTCCTTTGAATCGGCCTCACTCTTTTATTTATAGGGGCTGGTCTCATGTTCCCCGACTCCTAAACTGAGTAGGATTCTGGCAAAAGTTGTTAGGATTTGTTAATAGATAAAATAGCCCAGAATTAAACTCTATCTCTAAACATAGACTTGGGCCGGTCTGACCGGACCGATTGGGCCGTTCTTACCGGGCCTACATGGCCAGTTGGACTGCCCTGTGTCGGGGAAGGCATATTTTTGACCCGAATTACCAAAACTTGATATCTTGATAATTTTAACCATTAATGACAAATTTGGGTGTCAACACATGCCCCTTGCCTTTTAGCAAACTTAGTGAGCTAAAAGCACAGTGTGCAACGGGCGGTATTCCCCATTCTCTTAATTTGTTCACATACCATAAATCATCCATCTCTTCACTCAGAATTTGTGAACTCCCGAAGATGATTTGTATGACTAAAATCTATGAATTAGCGGACCAACTGCCGAATTTTCCCACCAAATCGGCCTTTAGTAATTTTACCTGTCTTGCTTCCCGGCTCCCTCACAAGGACGCGGTTCTTACTCAACGAGGGTAGAAGCTTTCTTGCCAGCAACCTTCAGTATCCATACCTAGCGTGTCCTTGCTACAAGTGTGGACTCGTTGGGTGTGCTACCTTTGCATTCTTCAACCTCTTTTTCTCTAAGACACTCGGCACGAAGACATTGTTATCACCTCTTTTGGGATTTAGTCATCCCGGGAGGCACCCATGAAGCTTGTGGCTTGGTTCCGGGCATCACAAATTTTCTCCTAGAACCTTCGCCCGAACGGGGTGTGCCCGAAACGGCGTTAGCTACCTGTGGGCCGAACTCACGCTCCTATTGAGGGTTTGACCTCCTTGGCGGGGGTGGCCCAGAGCGTTTGTCCTCGGCCCTTCTCCTATGCCTCTAGAGAAGCATCCCAAAAGTTACCTTCGGCTTTTTGCGGTATTTAGCCTAAGATGGCTTCTCGACATTTAATTTCCACACTCTTACCTTAGGGTTCTTCGGTATGAGCATGCATGTGTGAGGTTCCCCAATGTTGTCATAGTCGTAGTAGTCATGGCCGATGTACCTGCAGCAGATGTAGACGTGCTCGTCATATTGATGTCTTCCCTAACAGAGTCGCCAAAAAGTGTGTTGACACGAAAATGCGCCCACACACTAACATTGATTAGACGATTCAAAAGTGTGCGGTTGTCTCAAGGATGAACCCTAAAACATCACGAGACGCCGACGTCGCGTTCCGACGACCCTTAAACAGTGGTAAGGGAAAAAGGAGTCGCCAGGCAATCAAACAAATATTTAGCACTAAAGTTCGATTAACCGAAGTGTAAATAAAAGATAACAAAGAAAACTGGCCAGACTAAGTCTGGTTTAAATATGTAGCGAAGGGAGTCCGAAGCATCCCAAAAGGGCTTCGGCCTGTTGACCGGTTGGACCAGAGTAGAACTCCCAGTCGGACCGACGCCTGTGAAGGGGTCACCTAAGATAGCTTTGGCGTTCTGGTGTGAAGCGGGCTCCAGGCAGTTAGACGGACGGGAGACATTCAGTCGGACTGACAGAAGACCTCAGTCAGAACGAGGGCTCCAGCGTCATGGAGTCCAGTGTGAAGTCTACTTCGAAGGGGTTCTCGCCGAAGAGGGCTTCGGCGTGATGGCGAAGAGTGCTCTGACGCAGAGTGTTTCACTACGAAGAGGTCCGGTCGGACAAGCGAAGGCCCTCAGTCGGACAGAAGGAAAGCTTCGAGCGTGTGGTCGTGGCATGCACATTGCGAAGGGCTACGAAGACCGTGCCAAAAACAGCATGACGGCCCGGCACGGCGATGTTCGGTCAGACCGGTGAAGCCCAATCGGTCATACCAACAGGCTCCGATCTGATCGCCTAAGGGCTCCGACGACCTTATAGATAAATATTAATCACCCCCAAACTTCTTGGTGATGATATTGAAGGTGATTCCCCTGCAAAACAATAAGAGATCAAGTGCAATCTTGCCTAAAGGACGAACTCCCAAGAGTAGCAATAAAACCGATAAAGATGATAAAAATCCATTTCGTGGATTAAATGGGAGATTCACGAGAGAATGAACAAGGGTTACTGTGATTTCGACGCGGTGAACGGAGGGCTTTCAGCGCAAACCCACGAAGATGGATGTTACTTGGCTAATCCTAGGGCAAGGAAAGTAGATTGAATGGTAAAAGTATGATTCAAAGCGAGGGCTTTGTGTTGATATGAAAGTAGGGGTCCTTTGAATCGGTCTCACCCCTTTATAGGGGCTGGTCTCATCTTCCCCGACTCCTAAACTGAACAGGATTCAGCCAAAAGTGGTTAGGATTTGTTTATAGATAAAAACAGCCCGGAATCAAACTCTATCTCTAAACCTAGACTTGGGCCGGTCTGACCGGACCCATTAGGCCGGTCGGACTGACCTACCATGGCCGGTTGGACCGGCCTTTGTCGTGGAAGGCATATTTTCGGCCCAAATTACCAAAACTTTATAATTTTATAATTTTAACAATTAATGCCAAATTTGGATGTCAACAAATATGTGTTGACTTTAGAGATCTAAACAAGGTGACCCTAAAAGATGAATACACAATGCCGATCGTAGACCTATTGGTGGATGCCGCATTGGGTCACAAGATTATCAGTTTCTTGGATGGATATTCGAGCCATGAGTTTAGTGATCATCTGAAGTAGTATGGAATTATTCCATAGCTGACTCCTCCCGGCACGCCTCAATAGAATAGGGTGTCCAAGCAGAGAAACCACACTTTATTGGACATGGTTCGGTCTATGATGAGTTATACTGGTCTTCCATTATCATTTTTGGGACTCACTCTAGAAATACTGCTTTCACGTTAGATAGAGTTCAATCTAAGTCAGTAGAGAAGATGCCATATGAGATGTGGTCTGGGAGGCATCCCAGTTTGTCTCTTCTAAAGATTTAGGGTTATGAGGTCTATGTCAAACGTCTGATGTTTGACTCCTGACAAGCTCACTCCTAAATCTGACAAGTGATTGTTTGTTGGATATCCTAGGGAAACCAAAGGATTGTTTGTCGCTCGGAATTGTGTGTTTTTTGAGAAAGAGTTTCTCTCCAAAGGGGTTAGTGGGAGAATGGTGCATCTTGAGGAAGTTCAAGAGCCACTAGAAAGTGTTCTAGATCCCACTAAACTACAACAGATCATGCAAGGGGTGTAGATGTTTTTATTGAGACACCAGCACCACGAAAGTCCGAGAGGGTGAGTCACGCATTGGAGCGGTTCATGTTTTTGAACACCGGGCAGCACGACGTGTTGTTGTTGTACAAAAATGAGCCCAAGACCTATGCGGAAGCAATGATGGAACTAGACTCTGAGAAATGCCTTGGAGCCATCAAATCCGAATTATAGTCCATATGGGAAAACAAAGTTTAGGACATGGTTGATCCACTCGATGGTGTAAAAACTATTGAATGTAAATGGATATTTAAGAAAAAGATAGACGTTGATGGAAATGTTCACATCTATAAAGTATGATTAGTGGTGAAAGTTTCAAACAAGTTCAAGGTGTTGATTATGATGAAACGTTTTTGCTCGTTTCCATGCTTCTATTATATGATTAATTGCTTTTACACATCTTACTTGTATATGATTTTGGATTAATGTCTATGATCTTGTTATTTCAGCTCTTTTGAATATATATGATATATGTCATTAGTTTGGCTTTTATTCTTTAAAAAAATCTAAAACATGGTCACTGCTCAGTCTAGTAACTAGCATGTATAGGCTAATTGCTTTTGCTATGTTTTACATGCCTAGTAGCTAAGTTCTATTCATTAGATGCAAATATACAACATATACAACTTGGACATCTTTATGATTTACATGTTAAATGTGCTCTAAAATGATAAAAATCATAAAAATGATATCCGTGCATTTTGTGCTAGAACTAAAAAGATCGAGGTGCGTTTGCTTTGTCGCACTGCTTTTATTCTAGACTGCTTATCATTGCACTACGGTATGAACTCGGACATTGCAGTGTATGCCAAGACCAATTTGCAGTGTATGCCAAGACCAATACTTTAAGCTCCTAATGGTTCTTTTGAACTTAGGATTAGCTTGATTGGTTAGCATAAGGTTGACAAACAAATAACCCGTAGCACTAAGTCAAAATGAAAATGGAATTAAAAAAACTTGAAAATGAAAATTGGACAATAAGTTTGCTGAAGCTCCATGTTTTTGGATAAGTATATCTTGGTAGATATTTGCTAGCTTTTGCATTTTATGTATTACTATGCCTAGTCTGCTAGTCTGAGTGGTGATGTTTTTCTTTGCAAAACCTGAAAATTGCATACTCATGATTTTATTTGGATATTATTCACATGAGCTTGTCATGCAATGTTAATAGATAATGTCCCTTGCTATACTTGTTTTATCTTGCAATTGCGATTAATCATATTTGAGAAGTTTGCTTTTACAATCCTTTTGCACCTTAGTTGTATTCATTGCATATTTTGATGGGGAGTAGAGTTTTTGTCTCTTTGAGTGCTTTTAGTCTCGTTTGATGAGTCCAATTGTCAACAAGGAGAAATTTAAGGACTAGAGGGAGAAATTGAGAGATTGAGAGTTTAAAAGGGAGAACTTTTGCTCTCTTGGATTTTTTTCAGGGCGAGATTATTCTCTTTTACTTTATTGATAATTCTGAGAATACACTCATTTGAGCTTTTATTTGAAATCTTTGTTGATTTATTTTCTGTTTGGCCTAATGATCTTTCTTGGCTTTTGTTTAGCTTTTGGTTATTATGTTGAACTTTTATTTTTTATTTTTTATTTTGTTTCTCTGCTTCCATATTTGGTTATATGTGAACAAAGTGATGAATGGAGTTGTTGGGGGAAATTACTTCATTTCCAGGACTTAAAGGTTAATCCTCCGAGGGCTCCAAGAAGATCCCGAAGATGGTTGAATAATGCTCGAAGCATACGTCAGCACGATCGAAGGGTGTCACTATGTAAAATCTCGAAGGACCCTCCGAAGGGAAGGAGGAGGCTTCGAAGCAAGCAGACGTGACTGATTGGATGCCCTGCTTATCCATCTACCCTACAGCACTTTACCGTGTATAACCTTGTTTATAATACTGGAGGTCATTTGTAATATAAGGGTAAATAGGTCTATTCCTTAAGCCTTTTTCCCTATAAATACCCCCCATTGTACCTTGTAAGAGGGATCCAGAACCAGTGGTTCAAACACATATATTCGGACCTCTTGAGTTGTTATCCTTTACGGAGGCTCAAGTTTGTCCTAAAAGCACAAACCTCTTGTTTGTTTGTTCTTAACTACTAAGAACCTGTTGGTGTAACTTTTACGCCAACAGTTGGCGCCGTCCGTGGGGATCAAGTTCTAAAAGCTTGTTCTCTACTACTGACTGCACTCTGAAGGAAACTTACGGGGGGAGCCTCGGAATCCTGAGATTCCGCGCACCCTTCGGTTAAGGACTTCTTAGTGCAGCCCGAAGGCCTTCCCTCGACCCCCTCGAGTCGTTCGAAGTCTTCCATTTCCAAAACACCTCATCGACTAACCATGCCTCCGAAGCGTGGTCAAGCTGCAGGTCCCCTTCGAAGGTCCCCTCGGACCAACGGAGCCGGACCCTCAGCTAATCCGACGGTTCCTGCCGGAACCGATGGGCGTCGAGCGCCCCGGGGCCCTCTCCCCCCCCCTACAATGCTTCAGACCGACTACGCAGCAAGCCAAGACCCTGAAGTTCCCTCCGACGAAGACGAAGGCCCTCCCGAAACCGAGGCTACGCAGCTAGCCAGGCTTCAGGAGGAGGTATCCAGATGGAGGCAGGAGGCTGCCGACAGACTCCGCACTCAAGCCTCCACCGAAACTCCAAGGGGGCCTCAAGACGATGGAGCCCGCAACCCCCCAGAAGTTATACAAGTCCAAGAAGAGGCCGAGAATGCGTCCTTCGACAATGAGTCTCCATTGCACCCTGATCTGCAGAGAGTGCCTTTCGACCCCAAGTTCAAGGCCTTGAAGCTGCACAAGTACTCCGGGGGGTCGGACCCCGGAGAGTTCGCCCGCTCGTACGCCCTAGCTATAGAAGCAAGCGGAGGGGTACGAAGCACCATGGCAAAATGCTTTCCACTCGCTCTCGAAGGTGTGGCGCTCCGGTGGTTCTGGTCCCTAAAACCAGGATCGATCAAGTCATGGGAGCTACTCAAAAAGAAGTTCGTGAGCAACTTCCAAGGCACTTTCGTGGCCCCAATGTCCACGGGAAGTTTGTTCCAGGTAAAGCAGCGGGAGGGAGAAACCCTCCGAGAGTACTTTACACGCTTCGCCCACACCAAGTCACAGATCAAGGGCCTTACTACCTCTTCGGTAGTTGATGCTGCCCGAGAAGGGGTGCTGAACCCCGACCTCCTCAGCAAACTCCATCGGAAGCTGGTAACATCCGTAGCACAGCTCATGGCATACTTCGAGCAATATGCCAAGGCAGAGGAAGGATGCCTTCGGCGAGCTGAGGCAGCACTACCCACCCTCCGGGAAGACAAAAGGGAGCCAGAGGCCACCGCTCCACCACAACCTCCACAAGACAGCCGCCCTAGCGAGTATAGGCGAGGAAAAAAGCATTTCCGTTCGGAAGTACTAAACATTGCACCTTCAGCTTCGAAGGCACCTGCCAGTTTCCAGCAGGTAAAAAATTTCAAGGCTGGGCCGTCAGTACCTCAAGAAAGGGTGCCTGGAAGGCGCCAGAGTCATTTTTGCTGCGTGCATGGCGATAATAGAAGCCATGTCACGAAGGACTGCAAGACGATATTGACCCTTCGAGGTGAATACATTGACCGTGAGAAAACCAAGGGTTGGTTTCGGTGTTGTGATGAGTGATTGACAGGCTTTTACCCTCTATTCGAAGGGTACCTCCGAAGGGGCTTCGGAGGTGGTACCTCCGAAGGGTGTTCGGAGGTGTGTCACCGAAGTGTGTTCGGTGTTTGCTTGCTGCAGCTGTGCAGCGGAGTGTACCTGTCGGAGGGGTCCGACAGTACGCGATGACTGGGTTCGTACCGAAGGCTTCGGTACTTTGGGCGGTACACCGGAATGTGTGCCGGAGGTTGCTAACCCGGAGAGGTCTCCGGAGTACTGGATACACTTGTTTGCTTGTCGGTGGTGCGCAGGGACTTCGGAGGCGACGGACAAGGTTCGAGCCGGGTGAACCTGGGTCAAGCAGGTGGCTTGATGCCAGGGGAGCGGGGAGCTCCGTCACGGTGGCTGCGAAGGTGGTCTGGGTCGGTCCTCGGGTCGAGGCGTGCCAGGTGAAGGCAGAGAGTGCGGAGCGTGGCTCCGGCTGAAGGTACTCCGAGACAAAGTCCTCGGAGGTGAGGCACTTCGAAGGTACTCCGAATGGAGTGACTTCGGAGTTGGTGGATCAGGTCCTCTGCGTAGGCAAGGTATTCGAAGTGTGCTCCGGAAGGAGACATTCGAAGGTGGCCCGACGATGGTCTCAGAAGTCGAGGCGCATCGAAGGCATGGTCCGGGTGAGGCTCGTCGTGGAGTGTGCTCGGGGAGAGGCACTGCGACGGAGTGCTCATGGAATGCCTCATGCGGAGGCCTTGGACGAAGGAGGGACTTCGAAGGGTGGTACTCCGAAGGTGGGGCTTCGGAGTGAGAATGACTTGTGGTGCTTCGGCCATGCATGGCTTCGGTACACGGACGGACGGTGTTCGAGCTCGGAGTAGCTGCGAAGCCGTGGTGATCCACTCCGGAGGTGGTGGTGCGAAGGCCCAAGGGCTTTGACGGCTTCGGCTCAAAACCGTCACTGTATCGAAGGACTTCTTCGGCGGAGCGAAGGCCAACAGGCTGCAGGCTTCTCGCCGAAGCTACCGCACCCTCCAGTGCGAAGGGAGGTTCCAGAAGTCAACACTGTAAAGGCTGACACTGTCTGTTCTGAAAAAGGCTGACACTGTCCCCTCTGCAGCTGACAGAGAAGCCTCCAAAATAAAGGTGGACTACCTTTTGTACCCCTTAGATTCTATAGAGACAAATCTGTTGTAAACCCTAGGGGTAAAGTAGTCACTTCCTTAGGATGAAGCCGTGGGCTATAAATATGGGGGCTCGGTAGGTAACATTTAACACTTTGAGCATTTACTGTTGAGCTCTTGTAGCCATACACTTCAATTGAATACATCCTGAGAGTTCTTTTTCTGTGTTCCTTGTTCAAGCGGCGAAGCCCTGTTCTTGTGCTTTTGCTTGAGCTCGCGTTGCATACCTCGCTAGTTTTTAGTTCACCGAAGCCTGTCTTGGCGAAGTGTGTCTTTCAGTGTGCTGTCGCTCTGTGTAACACGAGGCAAGACCTCGCTGCTTACTAGCGAAGCCCTGTTTATTTCCCGTAGTGCTTCTTGTGTCGAAGCCCTTAGCGTAGTCCGTTTTGTGTGCGTGTAGACCTTCGCGTACGAAGCCCAGCACCAGTTGCTGTCTCTAAGTACTTGGTCGAAGTCCTCAGAGGGCTGTCCACTCTTGCGAAGGGTGAAGTGCGAAGCCTGCTCATAGCACCTCGTGTGCGAAGCCCGCACTGACTTAGCAGAGTAGATTTTCGAAGGGTGTTAGAGGAGCGAAGTCTTCTTGGCTTCGAAGTTTTGCTCCTGCGAAGCCTGTGTTCGAAGGTGTCAAAATACCTCCGAACCAGACCTTCGAAGGTAGTGTTCGAAGCCTGTTCCGCAGAAGACAGAACAGAACCGAAGGCTAAGTTTTTAGCCCGAAATTTTAAAAGCTCCCATTCACCCCCCCTCTGGTCGCCGTTTCCGGTCCAACAATTGGTATCAGAGCGGGTTAAGATCACCAGTTGACCTTAACCGGTTTTGTGATCTTTTGGCGACATGGATAGAGGCAGTAAAATTCCTCTGTTCGATGGGACAGATTTTGCATACTGGAAGGTGCGCATGGAGGCTTACTTGTTAAGCCAAGGAAATGCAATTTGGGAGATTGTGGACTCACAATACTCCATCCCTGATAACCGCACCACTCAAACTGAAAAAGATCAGTATATTGCCAACTCGAAGGCAAGGAACATACTGTTCATTGGTTTGAGTCGGAGTGAGTTTGATAGGGTGCAGCACCTTAGGACTGCTAGGGAAATTTGGACAACACTCACTGTCTTTCATGAGGGCTCTGCTCAGATTAAGGCCAGGCGCCAAAGCACCTACAATCAACAGTATCAGCTGTTTGTGCAGGCACCTGGTGAATCTGTAGATGCCATGTTTTCTCGCTTTGACGCGATAGTGAGTAACTTGCGATCCAACGGGACGCTTGCTTACAGTGATCACGATAGGGCTATCAAGCTTCTCTATGCTCTTGACCGTAGCATATGGGAGGTGAAGATATCCAGTATTGAGGAGTCCACAGGCTATGACACATTGACCTGTGACGAACTCTTTAGCAAGCTGAAGTCCACAGAGATTGCCAAGGCATCTCTTGCAGTGCACAGAAGCTCTTTGCCACAGCCATTGGCATTGGTTTCTGGCACTAGCCGTGGCACCACTGCAGAACCAAGCACATCAGGCACTTGTGTTCTTGCAGATGGTTTTGCTTTGTCCTCCCTGGTCTCCGTCACAAAGGAGCAGGTGGATACTCTAGCTGATGATGAGCTTGCTCTCATTGCCCGGAGGTTCACCCGCTTTCATCATGAGAGACGGGATCAGAGGAGAAGTGGTTTTAGTGGCTGTTATGAATGTGGCGACACCTCTCACATTAAGGCCAATTGCCCCAAGGTCAAGAAGAGAGATGAGAGTGACCGCCCCAAATTCCACAAAAAGGAGAGGAAGCCCTTTGTGAAGGGCAAGCGCGGCAAGATGGCTAAGAAAGTAGCCAAGGCCGCTTCCAGAGCCTTTGTTGCTTCTCTCAGTGACATCGACACATCCTCAACTGAGGAGTCGAGCTCTGAGGAGGAGGAGTCCCCAAGGAAGGAGGACAAGAAGGACAAGAAGGGACGTGACTTCACAGGCCTTTGTTTCATGGCCGACAGCGATCACAGCGGCGATGAGCTTGACTCATCTGAGGTAAACCTATCATCTGACCAGCTTCTAATTAAATTAGATGAGCTGAATGAAGTAGTGCTAGGTCAGGATAGATTACTTGTGCAAGCCGCTAGAGAAAGAAAAGACCTTAGACTTAGGCTAGAAAATGTTTCTACTGAATATGCCATGCTTAAGTCTAAGTTTGATGATGCTGAATGTGAGTCTTGTTCTGTTGTCATGGGTGAGCTTGCTCAGTTGCGTTATGTACATGCTCAAACTCTTTCTGAGCTTGAGACTGCACAGAAGCAGCTTTTGGAGGTGGACTCTAGACCTCGTGATATTATTGATTGCATGAACTGCTATTTATTGCGCGATAGCATTAATTTACGTGATAAGCATGTTCATGATTTAGAGGCTAGATTGGAGAGGGCCGGTAGTTCTAAGGATGTGCAACCTGTTTGTGACACTTGCATCACCCTTAAGGACCAGCTAGGCACTGTCAGAGAGCGAGCTGAAAACCTCATGTCCGAAAATGAATACCTTCTTTCTGTGGTGAACAAATGCACTGAGGGGAAGGGTAGGATGGATTTGCTCTTGGCTAAGACCAAGTTGTGTGCTGACAGAGCCGGGGTAGCTCTAGGTTTGGGTTTTGAGAGGATAGCTTCAGACAGTAAGACCAAAACTGTTTTCACCTCTCCTACCACCCTAGAGAAAGAGAGAGCTCTGTTGGATACCCCATCAGCCAAAAAGCCTACCCATCCACCAAAGAAAACCACTCCTCCTACCAAGAAAAATCCTCCCAAGAAAACCACTCAAAAGAAACCCAAGGAGCCTGTGAGAGTTGCTCCTGTGACCCATGAGAGTGCCCCCAGGAGAGTGTTTCATTGTTCTTATTGTCAGCGGGCGGGTCATTTGATTGGTTTCTGTTTCCGTCGCATCAAGGATGAGCGACGTGCACAGGCGATGAGCTATCAGGACATGCATTACCCATCTTTAGGTATGCATGAGTCTGAGTATTACTCTCGTCCTGTTTTCGAGGCTCCTCATGCTTCTCGGAGAGGTTTTGCTCCTCGAGGTGTTCACCATGTTCCATATGGTGGTAGACCTCGGGCGAGTAGCTTTGTACCTCGTCAGAGTAGGAGGTAAGAATTAATTCGAACTTCACTCTCAAAGATGTTGCTTTGGTTGAGAACCTGGGATACAATTTGTTGTCTGTATCTCAGTTGCTTGATGAGGGCTTCGAAGTGCGATTTCATCGCGATACTTCGCAAGTGCTCAATTCTGATGGCGTTGTGGTGTGTAAGATCTTTAGGGTTGGGAGAGTTTTGGAGCTGATTTTTCAGAGTCGTCTGGTTCTTCTCATTGTCTTGTTGCACATTCGACTTCTGAGCTTTGGAAGTGGCATAGGAGACTAGGGCATATGAGCTTTGAGTGCTCGCTCGTTGAGCGCCCTAGGCTTGATCCGAGGATTGCCCAAGCTCAAGTTTGAGAAGAATTTAGTTTGCGCTCCTTGTCGACATGGTAAAATGATTGCCGCTTCGCATTCGCCAGTCACCACAGTGATGACTGAACAGCTCGGAGAACTTCTCCATATGGACACTGTAGGTCCTTCTCGGGTTAGTTCTTTAGGCGGCAAGTGGTATGTACTTGTTATTGTCGACGATTTCTCCCGCTACTCTTGGGTCTTCTTTCTTGCCAGCAAGGATGAAGTGTTCTCACACTTTCGGAGCTTGGCTTTGAGACTTTTCACTGAACTCCCTGGTGCATTAAAATTCATTCGAAGCGATAATGGCACCGAGTTCAAAAATAGTCTCTTTGTTGACTTTTGCATGGAGCATGGCATAGAACATCAATTCTCTGCTCCGCGGGTTCCTCAACAGAACGGTGTTGTTGAGAGGAAAAACCGCACTTTGGTTGAGATGGCTAGGACGATGCTTGATGAGCATAGGACTCCTAGAAAATTCTGGGCTGAGGCCATGAACACTGCTTGCTACATCTCAAACCGTATTTTCTTGCGCTCAATTTTAAATTTGACATCTTATGAGCTGCGTTTTGGGAGACAGCCCAAGGCTACTCATCTTCGAGTTTTGGCTGTCGCTGCTTTATCCTGAAACGTGGTAACTTGGATAAATTTGAGTCGCGTTCTTCTGGCGGGATCTTTTTGGGTTATACTACTCATGGTCATTCTTATCGTGTTTATAACTTGGAAACTAACACTGTCATCGAGTCATGTGATGTGACTTTTGATGAATCAACCCCCTCTGTTAGTTCTGCTCTTGAACAGGCAAATGAACACGACATGGAACAGACCTTATTCGAAGACGAAGATCCCGGAGAATTCGAGGATGATCCTCTACTACCCTCGACATCAACCCCCGAAGCTGACCCCGCTTCAACTACTTCGGCACGAGGTCCCGAAGCGACTACCTCAACATCGGTCATCTTGGACCACTCCAACGCACAAGTTGAGGGGGAGACTGCATCCCGCCGCGAGGCTCCACATCATGTCCAAAGGATGCATCCTCCCGAGCAGATCATTGGTGAGCTTGATCAAAGGGTAACGCGTTCTCACGCTCATTTCACTAATGTTGCTTTTGTTGCTTCTTTCGAGCCTTTAGATGTTAGTCATGCACTTTCTGATTCTAGTTGGATCAATGCCATGCATGAAGAGCTTGAGAATTTTGAAAGAAACCAAGTCTGGACTTTAGTTGATCCTCCACCAAATGTTCATTTCATTGGAACAAAATGGATTTTTAAAAATAAACAAGGGGAGGATGGAACAATTGTTAGAAATAAGGCTAGACTTGTAGCTCAGGGCTTTTCTCAACTAGAAGGGATTGATTTTACTGAAACTTTTGCACCTGTTGCTCGCCTTGAGGCCATTAGGATTTTGCTTGCCTTTGCGACATCCCGGGGATTCAAACTCTATCAAATGGATGTCAAAAGTGCTTTTCTTAATGGCTTCATAGGTGAAGATGTTTATGTAAAACAACCCCCTGGTTTTGAAAACCCCAAGTACCCACATAAAGTCCTTAAACTTCATAAGGCTCTTTATGGACTCAAGCAGGCCCCTCGGGCTTGGTATGATAGACTTAAGTCTTTTCTGCTTGAGCGAGGGTATTTGATGGGCTCTGTTGATAAAACTTTGTTTACTCTCAAGCATGGCAAATATTTCCTCCTAGTTCAGATTTATGTGGATGATATCATCTTTGGTGGCTCTTCTCATGCTTTGGTTGCCGAGTTTGCAGATACCATGAGCAGGGAATTTGAAATGTCGATGATGGGTGAACTCACCTTTTTCCTTGGTTTGCAAATCAAGCAAAGCAAACAAGGTACTTTTGTCCACCAGACAAAGTACACCAAGGACCTGCTCAAAAAGTTCGACATGTCCGATGCGAAGCCCCTCGCCACTCCAATGGCTACATCTGTAGCATTGGACCCTGACGAAGATGGAGAAGCCGTAGATCAGAAGGAGTTCAGGAGCATGATCGGCTCCCTCCTCTACTTGACTGCCACGAGGCCGGACATACACTTCGATGTGTGTCTGTGCGCTCGTTTTCAGGCTTCACCACGAGCTTCGCACCGCCAAGCGGTTAAGCGCATCTTAAGGTATCTCAAACACACCCTTGAATTTGGCATATGGTATTCATCGTCTTCATCTTTATGTCTTAGAGGTTATTCAGATGCGGATTTTGCTGGGTGTAGAATTGATAGGAAGAGTACCTCTGGTACTTGTCATTTTCTGGGTACGTCTCTGGTTTGCTGGTCTTCCCGCAAACAGTCTAGTGTTGCTCAATCGACGGCTGAGGCCGAATATGTTGCTGCAGCTAGCTGTTGCTCTCAGATTTTGTGGATGGTTTCCACTTTGCGGGATTTTGGGTTGGATTATAAGAGTGTTCCACTTTTCTGTGATAACACTAGTGCTATTTGTATTGCAAACAACCCGGTTCAGCACTCCAGAACCAAACACATTGATGTACGGTATCATTTTCTCAGAGATCACAATGAGAAGGGTGATATTGAACTTCAATATGTTGATACCCAACACCAGCTTGCCGATATTTTTACAAAACCCCTCGATGCTTCTCGATTTGCTTACTTGCGTGGGGAACTTGGTATTTGTCATCCCTACGGCATTTTGTGAGGGGGAGCTGATTTAATTGTCTTGCATATGCTCATTATGTGTGGAATTGCACTTACATCTTTTGCTATTATATGCCTGCTTTTAATTCAAAGAAATCATGACAGCTCAGCTCTATGAAATATGTCTGGAACATTGATTGTGCATGATGTTTTATTTTCTAAAATCCAAACTTGCTCACCGCACAATCTTGTATCTAGCTTGTTTAGGCTGGACTGCTTTTAGCTATCTTTTATCTACTTGACAGCAAGACACTGTTCTTTGGATGCTAAAATTTGCAACTTGAAAAATGTGTTCATTATTCATGGATATTCATCAAAATATTCTCATCTGAATCAAAATCAAAAATCCATGATTTGCCTGGTTTAATTGAAAAGATCCAGGAGGGTTTGTTTGTCGCACTACTCTATTCTGGACTGCTTACCATTGCACTTTGGTCTGAACTGGGATAGTGTAGTGTATGCCAAAATCACCGCCTTAAGCTTCAGATGGCTTTCTTGCCTTGGCTTGGCCTGATTGGAAAGTATAAGGTGGACAAACAAATAACCCCTGGCACTAAGAAAAGAACAACAAAATTAATTGATCATCAAGTTTGCTTTCACAGCTCCTTTTGAACAAGACTTGTCTGTCTAGGGTAGAATTTGTTAGCTTTGCGCAGTCCTTGCCTTCACTTGTCTAGCTGCTATGATTAAGTGGTGATGCTTTTATCTCACAAATGACAAAATCACATGCCCTCATCCTGTTTCACAGAATGTTAAATTGAGCTGAGCACATGATCATTGATGTTACTGTTGGCATATTCTTGCATTATATGTCTTTGCAATTCTATTCATTTCAAAGCTTTGCATCTTTTGATTGCTCCTTGATGCTTGCATTGCCAAAGGGGGAGAGGTTTGCTATGTTCTCTGCCGCAAGAAGGTATCATGTTTAAAAAGGGGAGAGATTTTTGACATAAAGGGGGAGAAAATTTTATCAAGGGGAGATTTGCCAAAAAGGGCTTTTACTCTTTTACAAAGGGGAGAAAAATTCTTTTATCAAGTGACATGCTTTGGCTCTCTTTGAGTTTTTATGGTCACTTGTGTGCTGAAAGCTTTTCATTTTTTCTTGAAATTGGATTTGGTTGTCAATGCACTCATCAAGGGGGAGATTGAGAAACCAAGGGTTGGTTTCGGTGTTGTGATGAGTGATTGACAGGCTTTTACCCTCTGTTCGAAGGGTACCTCCGAAGGGGCTTCGGAGGTGGTACCTCCGAAGGGTGTTCGGAGGTGTGTCACCGAAGTGTGTTCGGTGTTTGCTTGCTGCAGCTGTGCAGCGGAGTGTACCTGTCGGAGGGGTCCGACAGTACGCGATGACTGGGTTCGTACCGAAGGCTTCGGTACTTTGGGCGGTACACCGGAATGTGTGCCGGAGGTTGCTAACCCGGAGAGGTCTCCGGAGTACTGGATACACTTGTTTGCTTGTCGGTGGTGCGCAGGGACTTCGGAGGCGACGGACAAGGTTCGAGCCGGGTGAACCTGGGTCAAGCAGGTGGCTTGATGCCAGGGGAGCGGGGAGCTCCGTCACGGTGGCTGCGAAGGTGGTCTGGGTCGGTCCTCGGGTCGAGGCGTGCCAGGTGAAGGCAGAGAGTGCGGAGCGTGGCTCCGGCTGAAGGTACTCCGAGACAAAGTCCTCGGAGGTGAGGCACTTCGAAGGTACTCCGAATGGAGTGACTTCGGAGTTGGTGGATCAGGTCCTCTGCGGAGGCAAGGTATTCGAAGTGTGCTCCGGAAGGAGACATTCGAAGGTGGCCCGACGATGGTCTCAGAAGTCGAGGCGCATCGAAGGCATGGTCCGGGTGAGGCTCGTCGTGGAGTGTGCTCGGGGAGAGGCACTGCGACGGAGTGCTCATGGAATGCCTCATGCGGAGGCCTTGGACGAAGGAGGGACTTCGAAGGGTGGTACTCCGAAGGTGGGGCTTCGGAGTGAGGATGACTTGTGGTGCTTCGGCCATGCATGGCTTCGGTACACGGACGGACGGTGTTCGAGCTCGGAGTAGCTGCGAAGCCGTGGTGATCCACTCCGGAGGTGGTGGTGCGAAGGCCCAAGGGCTTTGACGGCTTCGGCTCAAAACCGTCACTGTATCGAAGGACTTCTTCGGCGGAGCGAAGGCCAACAGGCTGCAGGCTTCTCGCCGAAGCTACCGCACCCTCCGGTGCGAAGGGAGGTTCCAGAAGTCAACACTGTAAAGGCTGACACTGTCTGTTCTGAAAAAGGCTGACACTGTCCCCTCTGCAGCTGACAGAGAAGCCTCCAAAATAAAGGTGGACTACCTTTTGTACCCCTTAGATTCTATAGAGACAAATCTGTTGTAAACCCTAGGGGTAAAGTAGTCACTTCCTTAGGATGAAGCCGTGGGCTATAAATATGGGGGCTCGGTAGGTAACATTTAACACTTTGAGCATTTACTGTTGAGCTCTTGTAGCCATACACTTCAATTGAATACATCCTGAGAGTTCTTTTTCTGTGTTCCTTGTTCAAGCGGCGAAGCCCTGTTTCTTGTGCTTTTGCTTGAGCTCGCGTTGCATACCTCGCTAGTTTTAGTTCACCGAAGCCTGTCTTGGCGAAGGGTGTTTTTCTCGCGAAGTGTGTCTTTCAGTGTGCTGTCGCTCTGTGTAACACGAGGCAAGACCTCGCTGCTTACTAGCGAAGCCCTGTTTATTTCCCGTAGTGCTTCTTGTGTCGAAGCCCTTAGCGTAGTCCGTTTTGTGTGCGTGTAGACCTTCGCGTACGAAGCCCAGCACCAGTTGCTGTCTCTAAGTACTTGGTCGAAGTCCTCAGAGGGCTGTCCACTCTTGCGAAGGGTGAAGTGCGAAGCCTGCTCATAGCACCTCGTGTGCGAAGCCCGCACTGACTTAGCAGAGTAGATTTTCGAAGGGTGTTAGAGGAGCGAAGTCTTCTTGGCTTCGAAGTTTTGCTCCTGCGAAGCCTGTGTTCGAAGGTGTCAAAATACCTCCGAACCAGACCTTCGAAGGTAGTGTTCGAAGCCTGTTCCGCAGAAGACAGAACAGAACCGAAGGCTAAGTTTTTAGCCCGAAATTTTAAAAGCTCCCATTCACCCCCCTCTGGTCGCCGTTTCCGGTCCAACAGACCGAAATACCAGGAGGGGTACTTCGGACCAGGCTCCACCTACGGCACGATCGGAGCCTGTTCAAGCTGTGGCCCGAGCCGGTGCCCTCGAAGCCCCCATACGGCTACCGGTGGCCAGTATTATGCCACCACCAAGGCACGAAGATCCACAAGACCGCGGCAAGAGAGTGGTCCTACCCATCTCCGGAGGAGGGACCCTCGGCAGCATGTCCAAGAGACAGCGCCGCGAGTACGTCCGCGAAGTTGGGCACATTGGGACTTCAAGTTCCGCTCAAGGGATGCCAGAATGGTCCCGTGTACCCATCTCATTCACAGCCAGCGATGAAGTAGGGGTGAAGTTTCCCCATGCTGACCCATTAGTCATCTCTGCCGATATAGCAGGGGCTGATGTTCGGAGGATCCTGGTGGACGGTGGAAGCTCCGCAGACATACTCTTCGTCCAAGCCTTCGACCAGATGTGTATACCCCGGAAGCATCTACTCCCTGCAGCCAGGCCACTTCAAGGCTTCTCAGGACCGCCTCTCGATTCCCTCGGCCAAATAGGCCTCGAGGTTGCCTTCGGAGAGGGGCCGCTGGCCCGAGTAGAGGAGGTGATTTTCGACGTGGTGGATGCCCCCTACGCCTACAATGCTATCTTCGGACGAGGGATGTTAAACCAATTCGGGGCTATAGCGCATCACAACTACCTTTGTCTCAAAATGCCCACACAAGGTGGAGTGCTCACTATTTCAGGAGACCAAGCTGTAGCCAGAAGGACAGAATATGGCCACGGGCAGCCATTGGACCCTCGACAAGTGCATAATGTGGCGGAGAGCGCCAAAGAAGTACCAGAAGCCTTGAGCCCCCCGAAGGGATCCTCGCTCAAACCAAGCCCGGAGGGTGATGTCGAGACAAGAATAATCTCAGAAGACGGCAAAGAATACCCAATAAAATTCGGCAAGGGGCTATCTCCGGAGATAACCGCCTCATTAGAAGAAGTCGACAAGAAGAATCTAGACATGTTTGCTTGGACCGACGAAGATATCACGGGGGTCGACCGAAGCATCATCGAGCACAGTCTGCTCGTCAACCCGAAGGCCAAGCCAGTGCGCCAGGGGCTCCGAAAGCTATCAACAGAAAGAGCAAATTTAGCCAAGGCCGAAGTGGAAAAATTGTTAAAAGCTGGCATTATCAGGGAAGTGGCCCATACCGAGTGGTTGGCCAACCCTGTTTTTGTAAGAAAGAAGGATTCCAGCAAATGGCGCATGTGTATTGACTTCACATCACTAAATAAAGCATGCCCGCGAGACCCCTACCCAATGCCCCGAATAGATCAATTAATAGATTCCACAACCGGCTCCGAACTATTAAGCTTCCTCGATGCCTACTCCGGGTACCATCAAGTATGGCTGAAGCAAGAAGACGAAGCCAAGACAAGTTTCATAACTCCTTCGGGAGTATTCTGCTATGTAAGAATGCCTTTTGGTTTACGGAATGCCGGAGCCACATTTTCTCGCTTAATAGCTAAAGCTTTAAGCCATCAGTTAGGCCGCAATGTCGAGGCCTACATGGACGATATTGTAATAAAAAGTGCTCAAAAGCATCAGCATAGCATAGATTTAGATGAAACTTTTGAGAGCCTCCGAGCATGTGGAGTACGCCTCAATCCCGAAAAATGTATATTCGGGGCACAAGCAGGGAAGCTGCTAGGGTACTTAGTTTCGAGCAGGGGGATCGAAGCCAGTCCAACGCAAATAAGTGCACTACAAAGAATGGCTCCACCCGAGAATTTGAAGCAAGTACAGAAGCTAGCAGGAAGGCTAGCAGCACTCAGCAGGTTCCTGTCCAGATCGGCAGAGCGAAGCCTCCCAATTTTCAAGGCACTCAAAGGCTCCGAAAGCTTCAGCTGGACGCCGGAGTGCCAAAAGAGCTTCGAAGAAATAAAAGACTACCTTGGAACATTATCAACCTTAACTGTTCCTCTTCCAGGGGAAACATTGCTTTTATACCTTGCAGCGACAGGGTCAGCAGTAAGCGCAGTACTGGTCCGAGAAGTCGAGCTCAAAGACAAGCTGGTACAAAACCCAGTTTATTTTGTCTCGGAGGCATTATCAGGAGCCAAGATCAGATACTCCAAGCTTGAAAAGTTTGCTTATGCTTTAGTAATGGCCTCGCGAAAGCTAAGGCATTATTTCTTGACGCATAAACTTATTGTCCCTACATCGTATCCTCTTGGAGATATGCTCCGAAACAAAGATTCCACGGGCAGGGTTGGAAAGTGGGCAGTCGAGCTAGCACCCTTCGAAATCTCCTTCACAGCAAGGACGGCTGTTAAATCTCAAATTATAGCAGATTTCGTAGCAGAGTGGACTCCATCTGCAGTATGGACTCCGGAAGAACCCTCCGACGGTTTCTGGACAATATTCTCCGACGGAGCCTATCAAGCATCAGGTGCCGGAGCAGGGGCAGTAATCTTGTCACCATCAGGACAAAAGGCAATGTACTCTGCAAGGCTTAACTTTCGAACCACTAATAACGTCGCCGAGTATGAAGGAATCTTGCTAGGCCTCCGAAAGGCTAAAGCACTCGGAGCTACAAGGATAATGATCAAGACAGATTCCCAAGTCGTCGCGGGGCATATTGATAAAAGCTTCCAAGCAAAAAACCCACATCTCGCGCAATACCTTCAAGAAATCCGCAAGGCAGAAGCAGCATTCAAAGGGTTTACAGTTCGAAGCATACCGCGAGCAGAAAATCAACTTGCAGATATTCTTGCAAAAGCCGCAGCAGGAGCAGTAGACCTCCCGGAGGGCGCTTTCTATGAAGAGTTAGAGCAGCCAGCAGCTGACCAAATACCCTCGTCAGAAGTAATGAGTATTGAAGCTACGGATTGGCGAACTCCAATAATAACTATGTTGCAAGGTAGCAATGACCCTCCGGAAGGCCCAGAAGCTCGAAGAATGCAAACGAGAGCTCGAAATTACAAACTTATTGGAGAAGTACTATATAAAGCCGGAGTATGCTCACCACTGCTTCGATGCATCTCTCAACCTGAAGGACAAGACATACTTCGAGGCATCCACGAGGGGCTGTGCGGAGGTCATCTAGCTCCTAGAGCGCTAGCAGGCAAGACGCTCCGGCAAGGTTTTTATTGGCCGACAATCGTCAGAGACGCCGAAGACCTAGTTCGAACATGCCAAGGCTGCCAATGGATTGGCAGAAGGAGCCATCGCCCACCAGCTCAACTTCAAGTTATTGCCCCGGTATGGCCGATGGCTAGATGGGGCATGGACCTCATAGGCCCTTTTCCACCAGCAAAAGGCGGATTGAAATTTGCGGTCGTAGCGATAGAATACTTCTCAAAATGGGTGGAAGCAGAGCCGCTAACAGCCATCACATCAAAGAACGTGCAAAGGTTCTTCTGGCAGAATATTATATGCAGGTTCGGAGTCCCTAGAGAATTAACGGTGGATAACGGAACCCAGTTCGAAGCCGATACCTTCCAAACATTCTGTGAAGAGCTGGGCATCAAGCTATGCTTCGCAGCAGTGCGACATCCGCAATCCAACGGAGCCGTCGAACAAGCCAACGGGAATATCCTCTCCGGGTTAAATCGCCGAATTGTGGGATTGGCCAAGGGCCTATGGGTCGAAGAGCTACCTACAATTTTATGGTCTATCCGAACCACGCAAACTAGATCAACCGGCTTCACGCCATTCAGGTTGCTCTTCGGAGACGAAGCCATGACCCCTACGGAGCTCAAAGGGGAGTCACTTCGCGTAATTCAGCACGAAGACGAAGATGATCGGAGTGCTTCAATAGACTTGTCAGAAGAAACAAGGCTTCGAGCTGTCGCCAACCTGACGAAGTACCAAGAGCACACAAAGACATGGTATGACCCCAAGGTCAAGTTAACTGAGTTAAAACCAGGTCATCTAGTGTTGCGAAATGTAATAGCTCCGGGGAAGCTAGGAAACAAATGGGAAGGACCATATGTTATCTTACGCTCAGGACGCCCCGGATCGTTTAAATTAGCTAATTTAGAAGGAGAAGAATTGAAACATGCGTGGCATGCGGAGCACCTTAAGAGATATTACGCTTAAGGCTCCCTTGTAATCACTTGTAACACTCCTTTTATGAATAAAGCTAAGGGTTGAGATTTGTTTTGCCCTTCGAACATCCCACCCTCCGGATGGACGCATTCGAAGGTCGGTGATGCTAGCAGAGCCAAGCATTTTTCGAAAAAACCCAAGGGGCTGGCTACGAACCATTGGTTCAGTGGCTCCGCCAACCTACGGATTCTAGGCTCCGGCTTGTTAGGATCCGTAGAAGAGTCTAAGGACTTTAAACAAGACAGAATTTCAAGCCTCCGGGTGCGAAGTATCTGTAAAAGAGCCGTAGGTGGCCAACCTACAGATTCCAGGCTCCGGCTTGTTAGGATCCGTAGAAGAGTCTAAGGACTTTAAACAAGACAGAATTTCAAGCCTCCGGGTGCGAAGTATCTGTAAAAGAGCCGTAGGTGGCCAACCTACGGATTCCAGGCTCCGGCTTGTTAGGATCCGTAGAAGAGTCTAAGGACTTTAAACAAGACAGAATTTCAAGCCTCCGGGTGCGAAGTATCTGTAAAAGAGCCGTAGGTGGCCAACCTACGGATTCCAGGCTCCGGCTTGTTAGGATCCGTAGAAGAGTCTAAGGACTTTAAACAAGACAGAATTTCAAGCCTGCGGGTGCGAAGTATCTGTAAAAGAGCCGTAGGTGGCCAACCTACGGATTCCAGGCTCCGGCTTGTTAGGATCCGTAGAAGAGTCTAAGGACTTTAAACAAGACAGAATTTCAAGCCTCCGGGTGCGAAGTATCTGTAAAAGAGCCGTAGGTGGCCAACCTACGGATTCCAGGCTCCGGCTTGTTAGGATCCGTAGAAGAGTCTAAGGACTTTAAACAAGACAGAATTTCAAGCCTCCGGGTGCGAAGTATCTGTAAAAGAGCCGTAGGTGGCCAATCTACGGATTCCAGGCTCCGGCTTGTTAGGATCCGTAGAAGAGTCTAAGGACTTTAAACAAGACAGAATTTCAAGCCTCCGGGTGCGAAGTATCTGTAAAAGAGCCGTAGGTGGCCAAACTACGGATCCCAGGATCCGTAGAAGAGTCTAAGGACTTTAAATTTTTTGTCTACTTATCGATGGTGACATGCGCAAAAATTCGAAGCATACAGGTGCTCGGGCAATCATTGTGCCTAGCGAACCCTTATATAAGATAAAAGCTCCGCCACCCACAAGGGGGGTAGGAGGATAGGAGTCACACAGCATGCTGTCGAAGCATTCCACATTAAAGTATTATATTCATACATCAGGAAAAATTGTTATCTAAACCCAAATAAAAACGGAGACACTTTCGGCCCCTAGAGCTACCCCTGCGGCTACTTTGCCCTTCGGAGCTTGAAGTCTTTTTAGGCCGGGAACTTCTCTTTTTCTTCGAGGCTCGCAGTTTCTTCTGCTCCTCCTGAAGTTCGGCCCACGTCAAGAGCCTTTCGGAGCCGGCCTTGGCAAGGTTTTCGGCTTGATACTCCAAGTCAGACCAGTCGACGGGCTCGGAGGACGAAGACCCCTCTTCCTTTTCCTCCTCTTTAATATAAGACAAAACATCCCTTCGTACTTCAAGGGTATCTTTCCCCCCGTCTCCGCGAGGAACAGAAAAGCGAGAGCGACGATAAGGTCTCAAACTCTCAAGAACTGCCCACTCCTTGCGAAGCTCGGCAGTAGGTTCCAAAAGTACGAGGTCAGGGCTCGAAGGGCATGACAGAACCTAAAAAGAGCAGAACACCCAAGACAAGTACTGTTATAACTTTCTCATTAATTAAACAAAGTTTACAAGACCACAGGTACACAACAACCCTAAGCGGCTAGACCTGCGGGTCAGTCGGCGGAGCTAGGACCGAAGGCGCTGGCGAAGTCGGGAGTGGTGGCTTCGCCTGAGCTTGCTTTTTCCGGCGGGCCTCGTCGATCCAAGCCTTAGCAGCAACTTTGTGGTCCGCCTTCCATACTGATCGGAAAGCTTCCCAAGCCGAAGCCACCTCCGAAGACGGCCGCAGCAGGTCATCATCCGCGAAGCCTCCAGGAGACGAACCACTAACCGAATCGAGGGGAATCCGAAGAGTTTCGAGGTGGCGAAGAACCCCGATGCCGGCGCACTGTCCGGAGATCTCTCCGTACCGTACTCCGGAATTCTTCATCAGCGACGAAGCTACCTGGATCCTCGTCAGCTTCCGGTCGAGCGGCTCGAAGGTTGCAGCAGAGGTCGAAGGGCACATGGTGCCAAAGTACTCTAACGTACCCTGAAGAGCTTCCAAGGTACGGTCAGCAGTACTGGAATTCTTTCTATCTGCTACTTCCAGGCTTGCAACCGTCGCGTCCAACGCGGCCACCCGGAGCATCATGGAACTCTTCTGAGCCATTGCCTGGCTAAGAGCCCCTTGAAGTTCCACCAGATGTCCGTTCGAAGCAGCCGCATCCTGGCGAAGCTTCTCGACCTCCGCACGGAGAACCACTCGTTCAGCATCGGCTTCTTCGGCATGAGAGCGGAGGGCTTCAAGGGCTTCGTCAGACGCGGCCTTAGCCTTCCGTTCTTCCAAGAGTTCTTCATTCAGCCTGAGAGACCTCCCGGTGGAGTCATCAAGAGCTGTTTGAAGGGCTGTAACCTTCCGGTTAAGTTGGTTAATTTCGACCTCGCTGGAAGTCGCTGCCGCTCTAGCAAGGACGAATTGCTGCAAGGAAAACAAGGTAAGTGCTAAAGAAGTTTTGACCATTAAAATACAGCAACTGTGGTGTCTTTTTCATACCTGAAGGGCAGCCCTTTCGAGGGCCGTGTTGAGGCTCGAAGCCCTAACTTCGCTCAAAGCGGAGATCAACTCCGAATTGGCAATATCCTGGCTTTTCTCAGCCAGGGGCTCCAGTAGCCTTCGAAGGCCGCTCCGATGCTCCAAGAAAGGAGCCAGAAGAGGGAGCCAAGACAAGGCCCGGGCGTCGTCCTCTGCAGCCTCGTCCTCTGAGTTGCCGACGGAGGGCGCTGCTTGGTCAACCCGAAGGCCCAGGCTGGAAATACTCTTACCCCTCCCCGGCACAAAAGGGGGAGAGGCAAGAACATCTCGACCTTCGGCCGCCACATCTTCGGCCAGAGCCACGTTGTCGGAGGCACCGTCAGTAGTCGAGGTCGCCACGGCCGGAGCCAATTCCGTCCCAGGGAGCACATCGTCCGCTCCGAAGGATACGTTCTCCGCCACCGGGCTCGGAGCCCCCAGGGGAGCCGGAGGGTCTGCTCGGGTGACCGTCTCCGAAGAAGTAGGGACGTCGGGCGCCACCAAGGCTTCGATACCCGAAGAGGTACCTATTTCAAATATCAAGGTTAATTAACATATTCTACAGATAGTAAGCGAATGCCGACGAAAAAAGAAAGAGCTCCGGGAAAATACCTCCAAGAGCCGCTTGAGGAAGGATCGCCGGATCCTCCAGGACTTCGTACATCCGGAGGATGTTGTCGAAATCATCCCCCGAAGCCCTGCCCTCGGTTTCGTCCGTCGGGGCCGCAACCTCCGCAGGAACCCCTTCGGGTGCAGGAAAGTCGGAGGTAGAGTTTGACTCCACTTGCACATTGACAGGCGCAGGAGGAGTCAGTGGAGTTACATTAACACCCTCCCTATCGGGGAGGTCTGTGGGGACCTCCCCCATATCTTCATCGATCAGAAGGTAGTCTTCGAAGGCCTTCACTGTAGCACCTCCGGAGTCTTCTGCCTCTTCGGGAGTCGGGCTCCGCTCATCCGGCGACGAAGAAGATGAAGCGGGTGTCAAGTGAGGAGGCTGCTTCACTGCCCTCTTCTGAGTAGGCTGCTTGCCAGCTTTTTTAGAGGGCTCGGTCGCTGCTTTTCTCTTGCGAGCCGCCGCTCCAGCTGGGGCAAAGTCGGGAAGCTGCGGGGGCTCCATGCCGAGGGCTCTCCACACCCTGTTCGAGCGCTCCCAACTCCCCACCAGTTCCAGCCTCCTCTGCCTCTCGGCCACCGAAGGGGCTCCGAGAATTCGTTCGGTAGCCCGGACTATGTCGTCCGGGGCTAAGGCCAGAGGCGCCGCTGAAAATAAAAAGGTATAAGAAGCATAAGTATAATTAATGTGTTCATGTAAAATGATGCCGCAGGAGAAAGACGTACCTATGTTTCGGAGGTCCCCCTCCGAGGCTTGCGGGATGGAGATTGGCCAACTGGCTCCGAGGGGTGAGATCCGAAGGCCTACGAACTCTTCGGCCAGGTCGCGCATACTCATGCGACGAGCCACTGAAGCCAGCAACCCTAGCCTCGTCGTAAGCAGGCTAGGGTTCGGGGAGATGTCCGCTTCCTTCCGGAACCAGATTTCTTGAAGAGGGCCCGAAAGGGGGGAGTCTTCTCCTACTTCGGCGTAAAACCACCGAAGTATCCAATTTGTATACCATCGATCGTTTATGGCCTTCGCAGGGAAATGAAGAGCGTGCTCCCGCCGTAGCTGGAAATTAACACTGCCGAAGGCCACTGTCACCTTCGAGTCTCCGGGCCCATCTTGAGGCTTCGGCTGGCAGATAGCCTCGTGGGTCGCTGCGAAGATCTCGGAGCGCCCTTCACACCCCTCCGCCCGAAGAGCCCACTCGAAGACGGCCAGGCGGACGATTGCGTTGGGGGACAATTGAGGCAGAGTAATGTGAAACAGGTCTAGTACCTCTGCCAGAAAATCCACGGCTGGTAGCCCCAGACCAGCTTCGAAGAACGCCTCGAAGACTACAACTTCTCCGCGCCGAGGCCGCGGAGTCGACTCTGTCCCGGGGACTCGAGTTCTCATTCCGGCTCCCAGCTTCCCGTCTACTGCCTCTTCAATGGACTCCGCGGTGCTCACTGACTGACCAATGACGAAGCTTTGAGCCATCTTCTTCTTGGAGGGCGGGCGGAGCGCTCGAGGGTTAATGGGCCAAGCACCGCCCGGACCCCCCGCCATTGCTGTGGCTGCTGATGCAGCCCATGCCTGCCGCTGCGCCAGAGTGTTGGCCGCCAAGGGAGTTGTGTGGCTGGTTCTCACCATTGCGCTCAAATGCTCGAAGGGGCGGAAGGTTGAGGGGAAAGGTGAATTGCAAGAACGGTGAATGCGGTAAAAAACTTCCAGTAATCCCCTTTTCCCCCTTTTATAACCGCACAACCTATACTGCTCTTCGAGAAGTTTCACACTGCAGGTTCGGCTTCCGTCGTCGACAGGTGGGGCTGGTAATTGGAACGGCGTGCAACCGCTGAAGAAATCGACCGTTACTTCTTTTTCACAGCGGGTAACGACTATTTGCGCCGTAACGGTCATATTGACGGTACCCCACGACGTTCACACTCCGTAACCGTCGCCACGATGAAAGACACTTCGTAACCGCTTGCACGACGCTCACACTCCGTAACCGCTTTCGTAACACTCCTACACCGAAACCATGCTATTACCAGGGAGTTTTCCCACTATGCCGAAGCTCGGAGACGAACGTTTTAGAATATTGGGTCCAACATTCTGGGCTAAATCACAGCATCTTTGCATTCCCTTTAAGCCTCAGAAACTAAAAATGTTCCTTTCGTATACTGCCTTCCTTCTAAAAAATAGGTTATCTACAGAAAGGCGTATTCGAGGGGCTACTGTTGGGGGAAATTACTTCATTTCCAGGACTTAAAGGTTAATCCTCCGAGGGCTCCAAGAAGATCCCGAAGATGGTTGAATAATGCTCGAAGCATACGTCAGCACGATCGAAGGGTGTCACTATGTAAAATCTCGAAGGACCCTCCGAAGGGAAGGAGGAGGCTTCGAAGCAAGCAGACGTGACTGATTGGATGCCCTGCTTATCCATCTACCCTACAGCACTTTACCGTGTATAACCTTGTTTATAATACTGGAGGTCATTTGTAATATAAGGGTAAATAGGTCTATTCCTTAAGCCTTTTTCCCTATAAATACCCCCCATTGTACCTTGTAAGAGGGATCCAGAACCAGTGGTTCAAACACATATATTCGGACCTCTTGAGTTGTTATCCTTTACGGAGGCTCAAGTTTGTCCTAAAAGCACAAACCTCTTGTTTGTTTGTTCTTAACTACTAAGAACCTGTTGGTGTAACTTTTACGCCAACAGGAGTGTTGACAATGTACTCATCAAAGGGGAGATTGAGGAGCCATTATGGAGACTGTGGGCATTATGGCTCTCAGATGACGAGTGGTTGTCAACGGAAGAGATGACGAAGAAAGACCTCCGAGAGGAGGCACTTCGAAGGGGGACTTTGGAGGAGGAGGTCTTGTTGTGGCGTTGACCGGTGTGACAGGTATACGGACAAACGATCAATGAGCTGGAGGAGCTGCAGAATCGTAGTGGTCTAATCTGGGTACATGACGCAAGGACGGCAAGTGAGTGTCGTGGCATTGGTCATGTGACTGAGGTACACGAACATGCAATTGCCAGGCTGAGAGAGCTACAAGGTCATGGTGGTCCAATCCGGATACATGCTGCAAGAACGGCAAGAGGTTTTGTCGGTTTCGGGTCAAAACCGTCGGAACAAAATATCATGAAATTACAGACAAATAGGATTTTATTTTAGCGCCGTGGACATGATATTTTAGTTTTTTCTGTTGTTTTTATGTTTAGTCTGAAATGAACTTTTAGGGTATTTTAGGAATATTCTATTTTTTAATTTCTTTTGTAAAAATAGCCTAAGTGTATTGTAAGAATTTTCTGTTTATGTGCAGCCTATAAAAGACCCATACCCTAGAATACCAACACTTTTAAACCCATTAATTCAGAAATCCCCTATACAATTTTCTCAAGTATTTGGTTCATTTTTTGTGTCTTGGTTTTCTTCTTCGTATGTATCCCGCTGCCAGCCAAATTAGGGTTCACTGATTTCTTCTGCTGAGATTTTTCTTTCAGGCGTATGAGATTTCTGTTGGCTCTGTGTGATTTGATTCTTTGGTTTGTCTGCCAAGTCACAGCTTCAAGTCTAGTTTGTGCGACATTTTTACTTTAATAGGACAAGCAGTTGCCTCGCCAAATAGCTGACATGCCCACACAATTGATCATCGCTTGTTTTCTTAGTGCAATAAACACGTGAGACAGCTGCCAGCGTTTGGCTGCCTTGAGAGTGTCATCGCTCTGCAGTTAGCCAGCTTGATGTTTCTCTCTGGCCATCCAGCCTTGTTCCTGCTGTTGTCCTGTTTCTAGGGATTTGCACCACCACTATTTGTGTTGTGTATTTAGAGTTTTATCAATTTTTGCTTGATCTGTGCTTTCCGTGTATAAGTGCACCCCAGAAATCTGCACCTTCAGGAATTGTGGCGACATAACACATTTGCGGGCACACACTTTTCCTATCTATGGTTTTTCTTTGCTCAACGCTACTGTTTTTGTGATTTTGCTACGTGTTTCTTCGGTGCTGTATTTTCTCAGTAGACAATCAAACTTGCGAATGTACCACAACGGTCTGAACCTTCAGCATTCTTGTTTTCTTTAATACGTTCGCACGAGAACCTAGGAACTGCATTGCTGCTGATTTTTATCACCCACCGAGTGGTTCTCTTGGCACTGGACCAATAGTCTATTGAACCTCTATTCTAATAATAGTGATCTCATTGTATAAGCTAAGGAGTCTGGGTCACACCAGAACTCCAAACATATACTTTGGCGATATCACCTGATCCACAAGATCATACAGAAGGTGATGTGAAGATTTGCAAAGTGCACATGGATTTAAACATAGAAGGTGTACATTAGGCGCACTTGAGCACCTTGGGTATACTTGTGTGAGTGAATCACGTGTATGTGATAATTGTTATCTTGTATTAGGATAATTGTTATCTTGTATGACGATAATTGTTATCTTGTATGTGATAATGGATTTAAACATTGTTGACGCCAAGATTTAGTAAAACCAGATCCACTGAAAATATCACACGGTCAATAAAAGTCAAAGAGGTCCGGTCAAGGAAAGTCAAAGAAGCATGTCCATGATGTTAATCGGACACAGAAGAAGCTGATGGAGATAAGGCGCGAAAAAAAGATGAAGATTATACGGAATCGGTCAAGATAGAGTGCTTAAACGGTAAATCTCCAGACTCTAAATATGTACCCCTAGTTAGCTTAGAAAACATATCTATGTCAATCAACTACTCAGCGCATCGCCACACTTGGCTTCCATGGTTTATCCGGCGGGGTTCGGCACTCGGAGTTAGGCTGCATCGTTTTGATCTCTGGTGAAGACGTGAGTCCCATCACCACCGACATCCGTACCGATTAGATCAGTATCCTCACAACGACATCAGTTCGATCTCTTGAGGTGAACATTGAAACAGTACGGTCCCCAGTTGTTCTCGGTGTATTAGTTAGGTCTAAGGCTGTATCAGTTCAGTTTGATCTCTTAGATTGATGTGATCTAGGTGTGATAGTTTGAGGCTTTATCGGTTAAGTCTGATATCTCTTGCTATTGTATCTCTTTTATGTTATATACCGTTCATCTAATTAAAACATGACAAATTCTTTGATATATTATTAAGTCATCGAAAAAATCACTCATCGGCCTATGCGGTTAACTCTTCATCTTATCGGCAGATGGCACGCTCGCCCGATTGCTTCACCCAAGGTCATCGGCCTTATGGCCGATCGGCTTGATATTTCACGAATATCCCATCCTCATCATGGTCATCGGCTCGATAGCCGATAGGCCATGCTACTTATGACATATTTTATGTTCCCATATCAGTTGCAGGGTCAAACTATTTGGCACACCTTGAACCATTTTTCTAAAAACATAGGACCTGTACTGGAGTGAAGTAGATCTCCCAGGCAATGTGTGTGTCAAAGTGTGACCAAAAAGCGCACCAACACGCTTTTTGGCATGCCCGGTGGGACCATCTCCAACAAACCTGGACAGAAGAGTCTATTGCTAAGACTAGTATTGGCAATAGAAGATGGCCAGCCAACGGATAATTCTTAGGCCAATCTCCTAGAAATTGTTGACCAAGCAATACACCACTCACTAGCCATCAAGTCTGGGGCGTTGGTCAATACTCTGCATGGGCTGATCAGGAAAAATGTCGAGGGCACTATGGTCTCTAGACCACTACAAGGCCTAGCATACCTCCCCGATGATCCGATGATCTGCTACACACTCGGTAGGCATTATAGCCGCAAGGGCTGATGAGGTTAGAGCAGCTGGGCACCTTGCCCAACCACGAATCGAATAATACATCTCATTCGACAGGTCCCGCACAGGGCCACCACAGAGTGTATCATATGGCTTCGAGAGGAATGTGTCGGCACCGTTCCCAGTGTTCGACACAAAACTACCAAGACAGGGGGTGCCACTAGTGACTTACCGGCATCGCAAGAAACACACTATCGAATCTTGTGCCACCAAGGGGGGTAAACAATGGCATCCCTCCTAGGTATCATCGGACGACATACTACGGGGCACAACCCTATAGTGATGAAGGGCAGTACGGGAACAATGTCGTCCAGCAAGAACAATATCAATAGGCCTCAACGTCTAGCCAATATCCGACACCGGGGCAGTAGGAAGATGATTGGGTGAATCGGATTACAAAGGTCATTAGAGATCAATTTGCGCTCAATCTAAAAGAGCAAACACATATATCAATGGCCATATACATAATGGTTTGATCGAGTACCGCGGCCAACCCAATAAAAGGTACCCGATTTCACCAAGTTCTCGGGACAAGACTAGATCTCCACAATCGAGCATATCAGCTGTTTCCTCCCCTAGTGTGGAGAGGCATCAGACGATGAGGCGTTGAGGGTCCGATTCTTCTCGCTGTCTCTATCGGGATCGTCCTTCGCGTGGTTCTTTTCATTGCATGCGGACTCCATCCGAGGATGGGCTCACTTAGAGAAGAAATTTCACAAGTATTTCTTCATCGGCATCCAAGAGATGAAGTTTACCGACTTGAAGTCCGTCATGAAAAGAATGGATGCATCGGTACAAGATTATGTCCAGAGATTCTGGATGAATGGAGCACATGCTACAGTTTGAGCCTCAGTGACAGTCAGTTAGCAGAATTGGCCTTTCAAGGTCTCTTGAACCTAATCAAAGAGAGGTTTTCAACGCACGAGTTCGAGAACCTTTCGCAACTGCTAAAAAGGGTATCGGCACATGAGAGCTGATTCCAAGAAGCCAAGAGGGACTGGTATCAGAAGAAAGTGGCATACCCCCAGATATACCACACGGACTCTAACAAGAGCAGCGATTCAGATGCAGAGGTAAGAATGGCCGAGTAGTCCAAGAACAAGAAGCAAGTTGCTTGGCTGTGGGTGAAGCCAGCCGAAAAGGAATAGAAATACAACTTTGACGTCAACAAGGCTGACAAAATATTTACCTGATACTTAAAGAGAAGCAGATATGCTTATCACCTAGCCACATAATATCGCCTGCCAAGGAACTAAAGAAAAGAAAGTACTGCAAATGACACAACTCCCCATCGCACCATACTAATGAGTGTGAAGTGTTCAGTCAACAGATCCAATCGGCCGTGGAGCAGGGCCGAATCAAGTTCGACGATGGGAAGAAGACGATGAACATCGACAGTCTCCCATTAATGCCGACGAGATAAGAGCGGCCTAAATACTACTACACCGAAGCGTCGACAGGAAGGCCGAATGATTATCTAAAGGGACATCTTTTTGATTGTTGGGACAAAGCATATACAACCGATGCTTATGGCATTGCCTTTAGATGGTCGATGCATAGGCATTGCCCATAGACAAAAAATATAGTGCAGAAACTCAGTATGCATGTTGAAGGAATCAAAGGCGATATATTGCAAAAAGGAAATGGTTCATTACAAACACGACCAATTATACATGAAGCTCAGAGTCCTCGACGGATTGCCTCAATCGTCTGCAGCCGTATAAGATTGATGTTGTGAATAAGAGCACGATATTTGGCGTTCGAGCCAAGAACATCTATGAGGATACGGTGGCAACACTCTACGTGGTGGATGGCATATATGAACCGACATTGTTGGCCGTCGTATCAGGTCAGCAAACAGGCGACGACACCCTTTTGATCGGCAATCTCCGCCTAGGTGCGCTCCTGCTCTGTGACTAAGTCGGCTTCTCTCGCTCGCAGCCGATCAAGTTGTCACGATGTAGTAAAGAGTCGGCCAGCCTCAATGCGATCCAAGATGGTCCTCTCATCCAGGACCGCCTCTTTATGAGCCCTCTGCTACCTCTAAGAGCAACGCCCGACTAGCCCAATCGACTATTCTCTTTGTGGCTCACTACATAAATGGGCAGTGAAACTCCAAATATGTGGCCAACGTAAGAACGACCAAACATCAAAGGGGAATTGCTGAGCGAAAGACTGAAAAGAAGAAGAGTTAGGCAGAATCCAACCAGATAACTGTAACGCCCTGATTTTCGTCATGCGTTAAAAATAAAATAAAGTAATTAATAAATGAATTTCAAGAAAATAATTCAGTGCAAATCGATAAAAAAAGGAAAGCTAAAATACGAGCTTAGAAATTTCATTTAAAAATAACAAGTATCTAGAGTATTTTCCCCAAAATTCTCCTAGACTTAAATTGCGTTCATAAATTTTTTTCGTGATTTCTGGTGCCAAGGAATTCAATAAGATATAATCAATATCATTTCATCATAAATCTCTAATACTAATTAATAAAATATATTTCAACATTAATGTTGTGTGAATAAAATATATGGTAAAACATTTCAATTAAAAATAATATAAAACCAAATAAAATTATGCTAAAGAAATTACTAGTAAATAAAACCAAATAATATAAAATCAAATTAGGTTTTTATTAAGGATTTTACAACTAGAATAGTAACCCATAATATTTTACTAAATAACTTTAAATCCAAATGAATTATTTATTTAAAGAAAAGGTTAAAAGAACCCAATTAAAACAAAACAAGGAGAAATATTTCAAAGTTGAACCTGAAAAATTTATGATGGAACTTATGAGCCAAGAAACATTTTGAGATTTTTTACAAAATTTTAGCAACAGTGGTTCAAGCCTTAATCACATAATTGATTTACTGGAATTATTTTAAATGAAAAATACATTTAAAATCTTAGTGCGCCGCAACCTCCAAATCGCCCTCAGCCCAGCCCAATCCAGTCCTTCGGCCACTGACAGGTGGGGCCACCCTGTCGGTGCCGCCCCCTTCCTCTCTCTCCCGCCCGCGCCTAGCCGTCCCCGCACATCAGTCTCTAGCGTGCGCGTCTCAGTCGTTGTGCTCCCAGGACCGCGTGTCGGCGCCGTATCCCGTCACTCTCACCCGCCCACAGTTGGAGGCCACCTGTCAGGAGCTTCGTCTCCGATGGAAGCGGATTCCCCCTTCCAATCCCGGTGAGATCCCCTTACCAATTTGCCACGTGCCACCCCACTTGCCAAAATTGACGCCCGATCTCGGCTTGGCATGCACCCATCATCACTTTCCCTCCTTTCTCGGTGAAATCACTCCTCAAATCAACTAGTAGCGCTTGAATGGAAGCTCGCTGGGATATTTTTGGAAACCCTCGGATTTCCTCGGCTCGCCTACCGTTTCACGCTGCCGGCGACCCCTTTATAAACCCCCGAACCCACCGCACTACCGCCCTCCCCATTTCAGCCCCCATCGCACTCCCCCGACACGCTGCAACGCAAAAATCTGCATGCCCTCTACTTCGACTCTAGCACGCCCTCGCCGACGACTCTGGCCCCCACTGCCCTCACCGACGCCAATGCTAGGACCGCCTCCACGCCCCACTACCTCGGCATCGCCTCCGTTAGGCCAGATCGCCGTCAGAACCCATCGTCGCCGGCAAACCTGAACAGCTCCGCCACTCTTCTCATCGCCGGTCGCCATCAGTCACCCTTCGCCACCACCTTCGGTACGGTCGTGACCCCCTCCCTCTCCTCTTTCCATTTTTGCCGAGAACAAGGGCTTAGCCCCCTCGCCGTCGCCGTCGCCGCCGCGTCCGAGCCCACCGTCGCTAGAGACGAAGGGTATTTTTACCCTGGCATCGCGTGCCATGCCAGAAGCGCCCTCGGCCGTTCGATCTGAGATGGATGGCTAGGATTATAACCCACACGGGTTTAATCTAGGCCGTCCATCCGATCAAACTAGTACGAGCATTATCGGTCGTCGATCACCACTTAACCCGCTCTGCCTTGCATCTGGCCACCCGATCTGGATCAGACAGTCCAGATTGTACCGGTTCAGGCACACAATGCACGGGTCCATGGTGGGCCTGGCTCACCGTGGACCAGAACCCATTTCTTGTTTAATAAAAATTCAGAAAATCAGTTTTAATTTTAAAAATTCATAACTTGCTCAACTTAATTCCAAATTTGACCATTCAATTTTTGTAAATTTTTCTCTTTATCTCTACACATTTATGCCATAAAAACAATATTTTTATTTTTCACAATGTATTCATATTAAATAATAAAGTAAAAACCCCTTTAGGATTAAATTCATATTTCATTAAATAATTCACAAGAACCCTTACAAAATTCATGTATTAACTTCAGAGGACATACTAACTTCATTTCACTATTTTTAATGCAATAAAACAGTAGGGTTGTCTTGTACATTTTAATTCCCCTTTAAATGGGAAAATAAAAAACCCTTAGGGTAAATACTTATTCCAAGTTATAAAATTCAGAAACCCCTAAAATTAATCTTAATATTTAGGAAATAATTTCAGAGGATTTAAAGCTTTATTTCCTTTAATTAATACAACAAAACATGTATGCTTGTCTTGGTGATTTTGGATGTTTATTAAATGTCGTGTTTATTTTTCGTATCGAAAGACTACGACGCCGTCGAAGATCCGGAGTCTTACCCCGAGGTTCACCTTCACCGTTTGCGGATCAAGGCAAGTCACAATCCCCATTTTGATCATAATTGAGCCCATGTTTATTTAAATATCGCTATAACCCATAGGATATAATTGCATTAGTCTAATATCAACCCCTAAATATATTTATTAGATCCCCGTCCTTGTGTGTCAACCCAAGCCATGCTTATTGAGCCTAAACTCCTTGTCACTCTTACAATATTATATTAGCTATTGTCAATGTACCGACACGACTGCTATAGGATAAAAGAACGAGTCGTAGATAGTTGGATTCTACTATATGATTTTCTCCTGTTATTCTTGTCTCTCGATTCTGTTGGAATCGGCTATGTTATAAGTATGGTGGGTTCCGGGTGCAAGCTAGGGCATTGGTTGGTCGCACCCGGGGTACTATAAGGACCGGTCCGCGGGATCTATTGCAAAACAAACTCGTACTAACCACAAGTCTAGTGGGTAAGTCCTAACTGGAGTTATGGATCGTACCACTTGAAGCACCATAGTGAAGGGGCAAGGGGAAACTGCGGGTGACTTGTACCGATGAGGCTCAAGGGGGGTATGGTGTTGGCCCGAAGTGGACTGGGGCACCATATAAACCTATAAGAGGGTTTTATCGAATTGGCGTGTTCCATGCTGAAGGTTTTGGCACGAATTTCTCGTGACAGGATTCATTAACACAGTGCGGTGTGCGGGAAACAAGTTCCTTGTGGGTACAGTAGTACACCTCTGATCAGAGTTTAAATCTTTTTGAAAAGCCAAGCCCACGTCAAGGGCGGGTTGTGTGACTTCTTGCAGTAATTTACTTTTGCATGAATGGTTGTGTTATTCATGGCATGTAAGGACTATTGAGCGAGGGTGGGCTGACTGTACCACTCGAGTTAGATGATGATGCATTACACATGTTTAATTTTATGTACAAAATAATCGGCTTACATTAAATGCTTTACAAATATGCTTTTCTTGCAAAAGTAGACACTACCTTCCTATTTTTTCCTGCATTATAATTGCATTCGGTGGCTTGCTGAGTACGATTGTACTTACCCCCATTGACTTACACCACCAGAGGCGGTCTACTACGAGGAGGGTGATGGTCTGAGTAGCGACCCAGTCAAGGCATGAGACTTGAAGGAGGCATTAATCTAGGAAATTTGTTTTATTAGTTCTCTTTGTTTTAACTCTTTTGTAATAATATGGTCTACGAACCATGATTGATTGGCGTATTGTACGTGGTCGTGTGATGAACTTCTTGTATTTATTTATTTTCTATGGAATTTCAATAAATTCCTGGTTTTTATTAAATCGGGGCGTTACAATAACAGACGCAAAGGGAAAGAACTTATGTCAGTAGACCTGGCAGGGATGACCGACGACGGAGTGGCTATCGGCAAGTAGAGCTAGTGATTCATCCTCTATTGGAAAGGTGAGGGAAACTTACTCTGTAAGATTACGCTAGGGGCAGGAGAGCTCGTGGTGCCGGCATCAGCTGTATTCAGGGCCGATGTGAGTCATAAAAAAGAAACAAGTAGAAGAGAACAAAAGTACTTGAAAAGAAACCATCGGCTAGAGATACCTCAATGTGGTCTCAACGACTGTTGGCAGATCCTCTGTAGTGCCTTCCCCAGCCAGTGTACCTATAGCGGAGTCATCAACCAATGTTCTAGGGTGTGGCGCCCCGATTTATCGAAATCAGAACATTATTGAATTTCATAAGAAAAACAATAATACAAGAGGTTCATCATGCGATAAACGTACATACGTCAATATTCATGGTACGCAGACCATATTTATTACATCAGAGTTTAATAAAAATGATAATAAGATAATTAAAGTGCATGACGAAACGCCTTCTTCATGATCTTTGCTGACTGGGTCGCTACTCCAGACCATCTTCATAGTAGGCATCCTCTGTGGGGTTCAACGGGTATGAGTACAAAAAAGTAATCAACAAGCCACCGCAAAATGCAAGTAATAATGCAGGATGAGAACAAAGGAAGATAACTGCCTAAAATGCGGAAAAAGTACATTTTCAGTTATTGCAGTAATGTAGTCAAATTTTATCAGGCGGAATAATAAACATGAACATCAATGACATCATCTAACTCGAGGAGTACGTTTTACCTCCTCGCACAACGGTCCTTACATGTCAAAACCATCATGCACATACATATCACAAGTAATCTAACTGTGGGATGTCACGCAACCCGCCCTTGACCGTGGGCTCAGGTTTCGAAAATATTTAAGACTCTGATCAGAGATGTACTACTGTAGCCACAAGGCACACAACTCATCCCAAACACCAAAGTGTAACGAGATGACCCATACCACGGGAACTCGTGCCAAAACCTCGGCATGAAATGCTCCAAGCGATAACCACCCGCTCTAGGTTTCGCCGGCGCGCGGGCCGCATCCCGGCTAACGTCGCACCCCCTTTTGCGCCATGTCAGTACAAGCCACCCGCAGGTCATGCTTGACCCATCTCCAAATGGTGGCCTCGG